>PISX010002432.1:0-149882 GCA_004024625.1 Mellivora capensis | reverse complement strand
TTCCTCTGCCCATTTCTTGATTGGATTATTTGTTCTTTGGGTGTTGAGTTTGATAAGCTCTTTATAGATTTTGAATACTAGCCCTTTATCTGATATGTAACTTGCAAATATCTTCTCCCATTCTGTCAGTTGTCTTTTGGTTTTGTTAACTGTTTCCTTTGCTGTGCAAAAGCTTTTGATCTTGATGAAGTCCCAATACTTCATTTTTGCCCTTGCTTCCCTTGCCTTTGGCGATGTTCCTAGGAAGAAGTTGCTGCAGCTGAGGTCGAAGAGGTTGCTGCCTGTGTTCTCCTCAAGGATTTTCATGGATTCCTTTCTCACATTGAGGTCCTTCATCCATTTTGAGTCTATTTTCGTGTATGGTGTAAGGATATAGTCCAATTAAAAACTTATTTTGATGTCCAATATGCTAATTTTCTTTTTTAAAAAAATTTTTAAAAATTAACATATGATGTATTATTAGCCCCAGGGGTACAGGTCTGTGAATTGCCAGGTTTACACACTTCACAGCACTCACCATGGCACATACCCTCCCCAATGTCCATAACTCAACCACACCAGTATGCTAATTTTCAAAGAACTTGTTTTTGATTGAGATTGGATGTAAAACATGGAGTACCTCCCACTTGAAGAATGAGTGTCTAGAGGATACTTGAAGAATGAGTATCTAGATTAGAATGTCATTTGGCCACCCCTGAATTTAGTATACTTCAAGATACTATCAGTGTCTGGGCTAGAACTTGATCTAGTAGCTCTCATTCTTGACTGTCGACTGGAGTCACCTGAAAGAGCTTTTTAAGCCATCTGTGCTGCTGCTCCTCCTGCCAACCAAATATGTCAGATTCTCTGGAGGTGGCATCCGGGCAGTGGTATTTTTAAAAATTTCCCCCAGGTGACTTCAGCCTGCAGCCCAGGTCAAGAACCGTTGTCTTAATCCAAAGATGGCATAACATCACATTTTCTGTGGTGATGTCAAGTAAATCATGGCTCTCTTTAAATGGCTGCCCATGAGAATTACCTGGGGAGCATTTTTTAAAAACGATGCTTCACTCTAACTGCAGACCAGTGAAGTCAGACTTAAGGGGTGAGGGCCTGAACACTAGCACCTAAAGTATTTTCTAGTGGCTCTAGTAGGCAGTCTGTGCGGGTCTATTGTATGGGCTAAGTATGGATGACTGTAGGCTTCAGGAAAGGAAGAACCTCAAGAGAAAAGTAGCTTGCTCCCACTTGTGTGATTTGAGGGACATCTTCTGTGGTTGGCAGGGACTGGCTTAGCTCCCTGCAGGCTCCCAGACTCTAGATGCTGGGGGATCTTGCCAGTGTCCCAGTGCCAACTCTCCTCTTCCTAAGCCAGTTCCTCATTATGTTCTCATCCCAGACCTCCATTAGAGTAGATGTCTCCACATGACCTGAACATGGGGTAGGAAGCATAAAGATCCTCATCTCCAGTCCTCCTCCCTTTACATGCCGTGTACCTGGGCCTTTCAAATGGACCCTGTCTGTCTATGCAGTCTACACAGGGATGGTTAAGTGTAGCACTCTGGGCACCAACACCACGTCCAAAACTGCCCCAGCCTCGTCTTGTTTGCTTCCCCCCCTTTATTTTTTTTTTTTTTTAATATTTTGCTTATTTATTTAACAGACAAAGGTCACAAGTAGGCAGAGGGCAGACAGAGAGAGAGGAAGGGAAGCAGGCTCCCTGCTGAGCAGAGAGCCCAATGTGGGGCTTAATCCCAGGACCCTGGGATCATGACCTGAGCTGAAGACAGAGGCTTTAACCCACTGAGCCACCCAGGAGCCCCTTTCCCCCCTCCTTTAAATCCTTCATGTAGCTCTGGCTCCTCCCTACCCCTTTGAAGGGGTGACAGGAGGGAGCATCACAGGGTCATTAAGAAACAGACTTTGGAGTCACATCCTCTTGGGTTTGAATTCGCCACTTGTTTCCCAAGTGATCTTGGCCACCCACTTGACCTCTCTGAGCCTGAGTTTCATCTGTTTAAAATAAAAAGGTCAAAAATGCTAATTTCATAGGTTTTTGTGCAGATTAACTAATGGTTCCATGTAGGAGGTCTAAAACAGAAACTGGCATACAGTCAGACTTAATAAACTACATTTTTGTTATTGTCACTGGTATTATTATCCAGCTTGGGAATTCCAAGCCTGATACAGCTTGACTCTGGTCTCCTTCTGGAAGCATGGTTCTCAACGTTGGCTTTACTTTGGAATATTCTAAGGAGTATCAAAAAAAATTCTGGGGCCTGGGCCCCACCCCAGAGATTCTGACACAATCATTCTGGGATGTGGCCTGAGTCTTGATTGTTTTAAAAGGTCACCAGGTGATTCTAATGAGCAGCCAAGGTTGAGAATGAGGGCAGTGGTTCCTAAAATGTAGTTGCAGGACCAGAAGCATCAACATCACTGTGGAGCTTGTTAGAAATGCAGGTTCTCAGACCTCATGCCAATTCTCCTGAATCAGAATTTTGAGAGGCAGGGCCCAGTGATGTCTTTTCATTCCTCCAGGGGATTCTGATGCTCAGTCGAGTTTGAGATCTGCTATGAGTTTGAGATCTGCTACTGTAGAGAACCTGCCCTCTACCACACAAGCCTCTGCTGGCTCTCTGGCTATGGGGAGTCCTCTCTTTTGTGGGGGGGACCTTTTTCCTTTCAGTAACGGTGTTGCTCCTGAGTTTCAGCCTGCCTATTGTAGGATCAAGTTTAAAGCTGGCCCATCACAATGGGGCGTCTGGGTGACTCGGTGGGTTAAGTGTCTGCTTTCGGCTCAGTGTCTGCATTCCTCTCAGGTCATGATGCTGGGGTCCTGGGATAGAGCTCTGCTCAGTGGGGAGTCTGCTTCTCCCTCTCCCTCTGCCTCCTCCCCACTGCTCACACTCACGCTCACACATGCTCTCTCTCAAACGAATAAATAAGAAAATTTTTTTAAAAAGCTGGTCCATTACTTAAATAAAATGGACACATGCATAACTGGATTAACCAAGAAGAATGCACACTTACATGTGTTCACTTTCATCTGGCTTAGTTTTCAGCGAACAGTAGCATCAGACAATTTTGCCTTATGCTTTGTTTTAAATCAAACAGAGGAACTTACCAGCTTTATTTTCTTTGCTTTTCATTTTTCTTGGTATTTAATAGCAAGCACTGAAAGGGATCTTGACATAATAAAGCAAACATAAAGATATCCATTGTTGTGAGCTGACCTAGGCTCATTTGCCTGTTCACAATGATTAGCTTCTTTTTGTTGAATGCTCCTGGTTTCCAATGATTAGAGGTGTGTGAGGACAGTAGGTCTCCTTGCCCAAAACCTTGCTTCTGGCTGATGTGTTAAGAAGCAAGCAAGTCTTGAGCTAAATTAAGCCACAACAACAAAATAAACAATCAAAACAATAACAGAAAATAGATACAAAGATCAGTCAGTCTGTTTGGTGAGCCCACTGAAGTGTGGTCCCTCTGGCCTTGGGGTTCTACCTGAAAGGCTTGCTTTGAAGCAAAAATGCTGCAAGGTTCTGATCATTGGCTAGACTTTTCCACCATCCCTGGCATTTTGGGTGCTGGACTTCCCTGGGTATTGTAGGATATCTTGCAGTCTGGGACTCAGGTTCTCTTAGCAATCCTTCCCACAACTACTATCCCATAGTCATTGTGACGATCCCAGAATGTCCTTCCCCCCCAATTCCACATCTCTGTAATCTGATAAATATAGGGATAATGGGATCAAATGGGGTTCTTTACAGAAAACCTCACTCCAAAGGTGTTAGGTTGCAGGGTTTTGAGGCCAGATTTTTCAAAATATTCCGTTAATGCAAGAAGAATGCTTCTTGAATAGCTCACATTTTGCCACTGAAACATTATTTCTAATATCCCTCATGCTAATTAACAAGCTCAATATGCTGCTTCAGAGAGTGGTATTTAAAGCAAGCACTTGTCACGGTGCTTGTAGATGGAGTTGGAGCGGAGCTCCTGATTAGGGTCTTTCAAATGCTAACCAGACACCTCTGGAATGTGGATTCTTGATTAGGGTACTTCACATATTAATTAACTGTTTCTAGGGTATAGATTACTTTTAATTTACACCTCGTATTTGTTACTATCTATGCTGAGGCATGTGGATGTTAATGACAGATAAGGTACTATACTTCAGAAGGGAAAGCGCTGGTGTGCTGGGTGTGGAAATTAGCGCATGACTGGTGAGTGGTCCAGCAGCATGTGTAGGAAGGCGGGGAATACGTACTACCTTTGACCCAGGCATACTGTGACCTACTGTCTCGGTTTACCGGGACTGAGGGCTTCCCGGGATTTGAGGTTTTCAGTACAAAACCCAGGATGGTCCAGGGCAAACCAGGACAGTGGACTATACCTACCAGTGACTCCGCCTCTAGAAATCTGTCCCCAGGTAACAAGTCTGAAATGGTTTGGGATAGGAGGTGTTCATCCTGAAAGTGCAGACTTGGAAGCAAGTTACAGAGTTAGCAATGGGGAATCAGTTGAGCAAATTTTGGTGTATGCATGAGATGGAGTATTCTAGTTCTAAAAACTCATGTTCCCTGTATTTGTCACCTTGGGCTGCAATAGAAATTTATTTTCTCCTCCAATGGTCCTAGAGGCTGGAAGTCCCAGATCTAGGAAGACCAAGCAGGATTGATTTCTGGGGAGGACTCTCTTCCTCAGTTGTAGCTAGCTGCCTTCTTGCTGTGTCCTTATGAAGAAGAGAGCGTGAGCCAGCTCTCTCCCATGTCTCTTATAAGGACACTAATCCCATTGGACTAGGGTCTCGCTTTATGATATTTAGCCCTAATTGCTGCCTTACTCCAAACCCAGTCACACTGGGGGTTTAAGCCTTCAACATACGGATGTTGGGAGGATAGGATTCAGCCCATAGCATTCTCAAAGACCGCTTGTGGAGAAGAAGGATGTACACAATATATTGGTAACTGAAGCCACCACACAGTGTGTATGGTATGATTCAGATGTTGTCTAAAAAGCAAGTGAGAAGAAAACATATGCCTCTACAGGAAGACTTGAAGACTATACAGCATGTTAAAAAAAATAGAAATTAAGGTGATTTTAAATTTCTTTATACTTTCTGTAGTTTTCTGTAATCTTTTGTATTCCAAAATTTTAAAAGGTTAACATGCGGTACTTTTAATTAATTAATTAATTGATTTTTTTTTTTCTTTTTGAGAGAGAAAGACGTGCATGCATACCAGAGCAGGCAGGGGGAGGGACAGAGGGACGGGTAGTGACAGAACCTTAAGCAGACTCCGTTCTGAGTGTGAGCCCATCGTGGAGCTCTGTCTCATGACCTGAGCTGAAATCAAGAGTTAGAAGCTTCAGATCATGACCTGAGCTGAAATCAAGAGTTGGAAGCTTAACTTACTGAGCCACCCAGGTGCCCCTGCAGTACTTTTTAAATAAGAAAATTGTATTTTAAAAATACAAACGCTGGGACGCCTGGGTGGTTCAGTCAGCTGAGCATCTGCCTTTGCTCAGGTCACGATCCCAGGGTTCTGGGATCAAGTCCCACGTCGGGCTCCCTGCTCAGCCGGGATTCTGCTTCTCCTTCTCCCGGTGTCCCTCCTCTCCACTCATTCTCTCTTAAAAAAATAAGTAAATAAAAATCTTAAAAAACAAAACAAAACAAAACAAGCTCTGGTTAGATTGCTATCAGACCAGGGGAGAATGGGTATGGTATCTTTTAGGGAGGAAAACAGGGCCTAAATTGGTGGTAACTGGAAACAAACAAATGAAGAGGAAATCTAGGATGTTTATGTAGCCCTAAATCAAATATTCTCTGTATAGTTTGGCAAACTGAGCCTTGCTGTCTATGACAATGGGGGGTGGTTTAACTTGTGGTATTGGAAACTGACCATGATGGCTGGAATCCCACAGGCGAGTTTCTGTCTGTCCCAGTTGTCCGTCAGATGGGAAGAACACTAGTGCCTCTGCCACTGGCTTGTTGTGAGGTCAGAGTGGGTTATTTCATGAAAGTACGGTGCCTGCCAAGGAGAAAGGCATTCAACAAAATAACTATTGTTTCTATTATTATCTTTCTCCTAAGAATGGTTAGAACGCTTAGAAATTCTTCTTACACCATAGCCTTAGACAGCATTCTCCCTGTCTCTTTAGTACGGGTTTGTTTGTTGTTGTTAGATTGGACAAATAAACATGGGACCCCCAGGTAAGTCTGAATGTCAGATAAACAACAAATAATTTTTTAGTCTAATTGTGTTCAAATATTGCCTGGGGCATACTTACACTAAAGAAATTATTCATCGTTTATCTGAAATTCAAATTTAACTGGGTGTTCTCTATTTTATCTGGCAATCTTAATTATTATAGATGTGACAACAGCATCGAAAAGAAAGCCAACAAAGCTTTCCTGAGATCCTTCTAAGCCAAGCCTGTCCCTACTGAATTCCTGGTGCTGGCATTGCCTTTATAGTGGGGAGTGTGTGAAATAACCGACGTGTAGGTCTTGGCTTGGCACGTGACACGTAGTACATGCACACTAAACCAGGCAGCAGAACCTACCCGTTATTACCCATGTAGCATGTAGCATGGTAATAACGGGTAGGTTCTGCTGCCTGGTTTATTGTGCATATATTTTGGGGACATGACATAATCTCTTTTTTTAAAAGATTTTATTTATTTATTTGACAGACAGAGACCACAAGTAGGCAGAGAGACAGGCAGAGAGAGAGGAGGAAGCAGGCTCCCTGCCGAGCAGAGAGCCTGATGTGGGGCTTGATCCTAGGACTCTGGGATCATGACCTGAGCCTAAGGCAGAGGCCTTAACCCACTGAGCTCAGGGGATCCCATGACATAATCTCTTTAAGCTACAATATCCTCAGATACGAAATGGGGCTAATGATAAGACCTACTTCACTGTGAGAATTAAATAAAATGAGATATGGGCCGCCTGGGTGGTGTGGTCGGTTGAGCATGGAGTCTTGGTTTTGGCTCGGGTTGTGATCTCGGTCAGGGTCGTGAGATGGAGGCCCTGGCAGGCCCCAAGCTCAGCGGAGAGTCTGCTTGAGGTTCTCTCTCCCTCTTCCCCTCCCCTCCACCTGTTCATGCACGTGCACTTGCTCTCTAAAATAAATAAAATCTCTCTATATCAATGAATCAGTGAATCTATCAGTCAGTCAAAGGGGATCATTCTCAGCGTGTGGGAAGCCTGGCTTCTGGGTGTGATGTGAGGGTGAATTTCAGAGCCCAGTAGCAAGGAGCTAGGCCATCCCCAGACTCTGCAGTGGAGAAGCGACAGGATCATTCTCCTGGCTTCCCCAGTCCTCTACGTTCATGATCTTTCTTGTCTGGAGAAAGAGTAAATACAGCAGGAAAATGGTCTTCACTTCACTTCCCCCACTCACATCTGGCTGAGGGCTTCTAATTGGCAGAACCTAATTTGTAGGCAAACCCTAACTGCAAGTGAGCCATGGAGTTGAAATGTTGATTTCCAGCCTCTTCTGAAGGGGAAGGCATACTAGGAGTGGGAAATGATGCTGAGAGTAGTGGCTGTGATTCAACCCAACAAAATGTCATGACAGTGAAGATTGTTGTAGGAGTAGCTATGTGGATCAAGAATGAGATATCCCGCTCCAGTCCTGTAGCATTCAACATTAGCCCTCTTGTTGCTAGGGGACTCTTTGTGTCTGAGACGCAGCCTTAATTCTCCTCTTCCACTGCCTTCTACTCCCTTCCTCCTTAGGGACCAGTCTCAATCCCAACCCGCATTCTAGGGTGAGACTTGATTTTTGGTGCCGGATTTCTCAGGGCTGCCAACCTGAATTTCTTTTTTTTTTTTTTAATATTTTATTTTATCCATTTGACAGAGAGAGAGAGTGATCACAAGTAGGCAGAGAGGCAGGCAGAGAGAGAGGAGGAAGCAGGCTCCCTGCTGAGCAGAGAGCCCGATGCGGGGCTCGATCCCAGGACCCTGGGACCACGACCTGAGCCAAAGGCAGAGGCTTCAACCCACTGAGCCACCCAGGCGCCCCCAACCTGAATTTCTATGCATCGCCTTTCCTGGCTCTCTTGCCTTTGCATCCTGCTGCCAAAGAACTTTCCTCTATTCTTTGAAGTGTGCCCTTTACCTCCAGATTGTACTTTTTCTTATCACCTGGAGCTCATCTGCTCTGGTCTACCCTGCCTGGGACATTCCCCATGAGCCCAGTTCAATTTGTCAAACCCATCGTTGTCCCCTCTTACTATGTTAAGGGTTATGAGAGAGAAAAAGTCCCCATGGACCAAACCCAGGCAACGGGGATGTCAAGCTATCCTGAGCCTAGCTATATCCTGAATGTTCCTGGTGGAGAGGGGGAGTGATAATAGCTCTCGGCTCCAGTCCACGCTGTCAGCCAATCACTTTGCGCATGAAACCGATGCTGAGCGCTTAAGGAGCGGCAACCACACCGATTGTTAAGATCACAGTGCGTCCCTTCTGCTGCCAAAGACGGAACTGTAATTTCCCTCTCCTCTCAAAATAAATACTTTGCGTGGCTCTGAAAAATTTTTAGCAATTAGCTTGTACCATCACCTTTAATTAGCCACTGGCAAACACAATTAAGATAATAAAGCTTACCGAGGGGGAAGCATGAATAAGCACCAGATTCTAAATCTACTGGGGAAGTGACCCTGATGAATCATTTAATAGCCACCATAATGTAATTTTGCAAATTTGTTGTACACACACCACAGAGAACATATTAAGTGGGTCTGAGCCATAAGAGAGTCTTAATGATTAATTTGCCATATGCTCCTGAAAATCTCATTTTTTGACAAATAATACACATCTACTCTTTTTCTTATTAATAAAACCATCAGGAAAATCCACTTTTCTTTCCATTTCACTAATGCCTCCCTCTAACTTGCATGGATATCCAGGGATTGGTCTTTTTTTTTTTTTTAATTATATCTAAATTCCCATGGAAGTTAGTAGAACACAGCTATTTACTCTCTTATGTATTTGATTTCAATTGTTGGTAATTGCTTTTTAATCATTTTTTATTGGCTATTCCACAGTGACATCATGGGGAAGATAATTGTTATTCCTTTTTATTTACAGAGTAAACGGTGCCGCAGGGTTAAATGGCAGTTCCCGAGACCTCTGCAAGGGATAGTCTAGATTAGAACCTAGCTTTAAGATTCTCAGCATTTCTGACACAGAAGGAGTGGGAATGGAAAATCGCTCCCCTGAATGACGAAGCACAGTCAAAAGTAGGGAGTCCGCCTCTGAGCAAGACTATCAACTCTCTGAGCGTCATTTTTCAAATCTGTAAAATGGGCTTATCAGGAGGACATTGTTGGAGGATCCAGTGAATTGTGGCTATAGAACAGCTGTGGGGTGGGGTGCCTGGGTGGCTCAGTCAGTGAAGCATCTGCCTTCGGCTCAGGTCATGATCCCAGGGTCCTGGGATGGAGCCCCGCATCGGGCTCTCTGCTCAGCAGGGAGTCTGCTCCACCCCCCATTTCCCTCTGCCCCTTCCCCCCGCTCATGCTCTCTCTCTCTGTCTTAAATAAATAAATAAAATCTTGAAATTAAAAAAAGGAAAGGCTTTGGGGTTGTACACATTAAGGGATGGCAGTGTCACTGGAAGGAGAGGCTCCTTTTTTCCTGTCCCCTTCTACCGGATGGGTGTCTGACTGGTCTCTGGGCAGACTGAGGTGGAGATGGGTCATGCTCTTCTTCCAGGCGGTCCATTGCCTGTGGGAATCTGCTGCTAGATGCACAGTCAGCCACAGTGAGGACATCACTGCTCTTCTCTGTCGGGCTGAGATCCCACAGCACTCAGCTTTCTTCAAAGCAAAGTTCATGGGTTCCCAATGAATGTTCAAGCAGGTCTTTACTGCAGGGTGTCCTGGAGATTACTTCAGAATCTTACAGAACATGGGGCAGGCAGAGGTGGGTTTGGGGAACAGATCTCAACCTCACTACAGTGCCCCTTCCTATCACAGAGGGGATGAGGCCTCGCTGCTTAGGGGCAATGGGTGAGGATAAGAATATCCTTATATGGAGTCTGTTCTGGCCTGAAAACCTCCCCAGATCACCCATTCCCTTCCTGTGCTTCTTACGACTGTCTCCCTTTAACTCACAACCTGTGGCAGTTTCCCCCTTGTTTCAAATCCTCTGTGACGCTGCTTCTGAAAAAAATGACTAGTTTCTTTTCAATCTCTCTTAATGTCTGGCAGATTTCACATTGTCCCAAAAGATTCTAGTTAATTAGATGGTACCATCACTTCTAATTGGCCATTGGCAAACATAGTTGAAGTAATGCGTGTCAATGGCCAGGTTCTTCTCTGGCCTATACTGCACCTATTTTCAAATCAGAAAAAGTAGCCCCCTTGAGCGGGCACAATGCTTAGGACCTGAGCAGTATCTTTGTGGGAGAGAGAAGGGTGTTCCTTTCTCCCCGTGGGTGAAGTGGTAACAAGGCATATGGTTTGGACTGCAGAGAGCATGCTGTATTTCCATATCCCCCCTCCAAGGGTTTTTGTGCAGTTCACAAACTGGACAACCATACATGGAGCCCTATCGTTGGCTTTTATTCTCATATTCAGCTGGGGCCGAGGAAGGGTGGGCTCTTTGTCAGGATTGGGGGGCTCTCCCTGTCCCTCCCAGCACACAGGTGGGCACAATGAGCTTGAATTATATTAATGAGGGTGAATGAGGGTGTTGTAGGTTAAATTGTGGCCCCTCAAAAGATATTTCCAAGTTCTAATCCTGGGAACCTGTGAATGTGACCTTTTGTGGAAAAAGTGTTCTTGCAATGCAGTTATAACTTAAGGATCTTGAGATGAAATCAGATTGCCTGGGTGGGCCCTAAACCCAATGACAGCTGCCCTTATAAGAGTAAGGCAGAGGGGTGGCAGAAGAGGATAACTCAGAAAGGAACACAGGGAGAAGGCCATGTCAGTATGGAGGCAGAGACCTATACACCTGCAAACCAAGGACCCCTAAATGATTCACCAAGAACCACCAGAAACCAGAAGAGGCAAAGAATAGACTCTCACCCCTGCCCCACCAGGACCAGAAGCAGTGCAGCTCTACTGACCCCCGATTTGGAGCTCATGGCCTCCAGAACTGGGAAAGAATGACTTCCTGCTGTTTTCAGTCACCTGGATCATGGTCATTTGCTGTAGCAGCAACAGGAAGCTAATGTAGGGGATTGAAGGCAAGATTTGACAGTTTTCCTTTCCGAATTGTCACTGGTCCTCTCCTGGAGTATCTAAAACCAAGCACATTTTATCCTGTGTGTACTTCTTCCCTTCCTTCTGACCCTGGCTGTCTCCAGCTTGCTAAGAGAAGTTCCTCCTCATTTTAATGTAGCTATCTTGAAAACCCACACTGCTTTTATTGGATTAAAAACACAGGGGTGCCTGGGTGGCTCAGTGGGTTAAAGCCTCTGCTTTCGGCTCAGGTCGTGATCCCAGGGTCCTGGGATCGAGCCCCACATCGGGCTCTCTGCTCAGCGGGGAGCCTGCTTCCCCCTCTGTCTCTCTGCCTGCCTCTCTGCCTACTTGTGATCTCTGTCTGTCAAATAAATAAATAAAATCTTAAAAAAAAACACAGAATCAGCATAATTTCTGTCCTCCTCAAGTTTATTCAAGAAATTAATATTTCTTCTATTAACATACTTTCTTATGAACTCACCTCACAGCCTTATTTTGCCTAGAATATTTTTCTCTCTCTGGACTAAGTTATTTTCAAACCACCTTCCTTTAACTTGCCCTTGGCAGTATGAGAGAAGAATCTCAACCTACCCTTGGACAGATTTTTTTTTTAAAGATTTTATTTATTTATTTGACAGAGAGAGATCACAAGTAGGCAGAGAGGCAGGCAGAGAGAGAGAGAGAGAGAAAGAGGAGGAATCACGCTTCCTGCCTAGCAGAGAGCCCAATGCGGGACTTGATCCCAGGACCCTGAGATCATGACCCAAGCCGAAGGCAGAGGCTTAACCCACTGAGCCACCCAGGTGCTCCCTTGGACAGATTTTAAGTACTTCTTCTTTTTTTGAGAGAGTGAGAGAGTATGCATGTGTGCGAGCATGCAGGCAAGCAGGGGAGGGGGTGAGGAGGTGGGGCAGTCCAGGCAGAGGGAGAGAGAGAGAATCTCAAGCAGGCTGCACATCCAGTGCAGAGCCCAGTGCAGGGCTCAATCTCACAACCCTGAGATCATGACCTGAGCAGAAACAAGAGTCCGATAGTTAACTGACTGAGCCACCCAGATGCCTCTGATTTTAAGCACTTCTAAACCATTATTTCCCCTCCAGGCTGTGGGGCAAGGAAACACCTGCTCCCAGGGTTAGTAACCTCTATACCATCCAGTGCAGTATGAGGCATGTGGTGGATGCATAGGAAATGTTTGTTAACTAGGGTGGCCCACCATCCTGGTTGTCCCAGGACAGAAGGGTTTTGGGGATGTTAGGTGTTTAGTGTTAAAACTGGAACAGTCCTGGGCACACCAGGTCACCCTAGTGAACTAACCAAATGAATGAATTGCCCTTATGCAACTGTTCTTGGGGACACCAAGACTTGGCCAAGTCTCCCAGTATGAAGCTCTTTGGTCCTAGTGCGCACTGCATCCTCCCACCTGGGTCTCCAAACCTTCCAGTGTCCTTTCTTCCCCAGGGCCTCCCCTCAGTGAGTCCTCCCTGTCAACACCAGCTCCGGCTGTGTCCCAGGGGCCCTCTGCTTGATGCTCCCAAAGTGTGGTTCTGGCTTTCCTGTCACTTGACTATTTTATTCTCTGAATCCTTTCCTAGCTGGGTTTCTTCTCCCGCTCCTGAAATGTGGAAGTTCTCCAGGATTCAGTCCTTTTTTTTTTTTAAATTTTATTTATTTATTTGACAGACAGAGATCACAAGTATGCAGAGAGGCAGGCAGAGAGAGAGGAGGAAGCAGGCTCCCCGCTGAGCAGAGAGCCCAATGTGGGGCTCGATCCCAGGACCCTGGGATCATGACCTGAGCTGAAGGCAGAGGCTTTAACCCACTGAGCCACCCAGGCGCCCCTAAATCAGTTCTCTTTTCTCCATATCCCCACAGTTGCTGCCAGAGGCAGAAACTTGTCATTTCCTTTGTCGAATTCCCATTTCCAATCTTAACCTTTCCAATGTATCCTTTTCCTTGCCTCAGCGTGATTGTTCTAATGTGCAAGTATGACTGCATTTCTCCCTCACTTAAAATATGCTGCTGGCTTCCTGAGCTATGGAGGATGCAAATCCAGCTGTCTCATACTGGCGCGTGAGGCCCTTCCTGACCTGCCCCTGCCCAACAGTCTGGCTTCGTCGGTCACCTCTCGCCTGTGTCAGAACCCACATTCCTGTCTCCATGAACTAGTCCTCCTGACTCTACAACCAGACCCTTGGGCTCCACGTCCCTCCCGCAGCCTGTGCCGTCCTCCCAGCCTCCTCCACCAAGCCTCCTCCTGCCAGGTCTTCAGCGGTCACCTCTATGACCCTGCGAAGCTGGGGAAGATGCCTCCTTCGTGCTGCACCAGCTACATGTGTTTACTGCTCTGAGAGCCCTCAGCCACCTGCCGTTCTCCCTCCCTGGAGTGTGAGCCACCCATGTGCAGGGCGGTTTTACTCACCTTTGTCTTATCTCAGCACTTGGCATGATGTAGTTGCCTGTGCTGAGCTGAATAGTGTCCCCCAAGATGTGTCCACCTAGAACCTCAGAATAGGACCTTATTGGAAAACGAGGCCTTTGCGGAGGTAATTAGTTAGGTGGAGGTCACATTGCATTAGGGTGGGTCTCTAATTCCCCATGGTGGGTGTCCTAAGAAGAAGAAAGGATACACAGAGAGGAGACAGCCCTTTGACCACAGAAACAGAGATCGCAGTGATGCAGCTACAAGCCTAGGAATGCCGAAGGTTGCTGGCATCCACCAGATGCTATGAGATGGGCAAGGAAGGACCCTTCCCCAGAGTCTTCAACAGGACTGTGGCCGGCTGAAACCTGGGTCTTGGACTGCTGGCGTTCAGAATGGTGAGGAAATCTATTCTGCTGTTTCAAGCCACCAGATTTGTGGTACTAGTGACAGCAGCCCTAGGAAACTTGTCCAGTGCCTCACACACTTGGTTGGCTCAATGAATGATCTAACTAACCCCTCTCCTTCCTCACAGCCATTGGGAAAGGCCTCTGTCAACGCTGGGCTGAAATGTTCTGGTGGCCTTCTGATCGGTCTCGCCGCGTTAGCTAAACGGAGCAGCACCGTGAGTTTAGGACTCCAAATGGATCCTGTGTTTGTTGGGCTGATTAGCAGAGAATTTTTCTTTCGTGACCCAACGACAAGGTTAGCTGAATCCTGGGGCTAAAAATGTCACCTCTGCCTTGAGCAAGGCTTTCATGCAAGGCTCTGCTGGGGCACCTAAAAGGACAATGATTCTGGATATCATTGAGTTCACACAGCAAGCCACAGGCCTACGTGTGCCCCTGCTTGCTAATAAATGAGAGTCTGTGTGGCAGAATTCTATCTGACACCTGCTTTCATTATAACATACAGAGACCTGTGGCCTGAAGCCCTAATGCACGTACATGGTGAATGACAAAATTGACTCGGGTCAGTTCTAACCAAGAAGGTCGTAGAAAGAACTCCAGTTTCGGAACAAGAAAAAATTTGGACTAAAATCCCAGCTCCACCACTGACTGCCTGAATCACCTATGATGTTGCTTCAGAGGGTGGTGACAACGGTCCGAGCCCGCCTCACGCGGTGATTGCTATAATTAAGCTAGATCAAGCCTGTGGAGGGCTATGGGTGTTGCAGATGTTCCCTGTTATTCAGTAACTTGCCTGCTGTCACACAGCTAAGGTGTGAGGTGCTGGCTGGGGTCTCAGCCCTGGGGACAAGGGTTTTTCCCCTGAAGTGACAACAGTGGCCTCTAATGAGAGCCTTCAGTATTAATTAGGAATCTGGGATGCACCACCTTATGCACTCTCATATATTTTCTACTTTTAACCCACAAAAGCCTTTTATTATAAAAATTTTCATCCTCATTAAAAAATATATAGGTTAGCTTTGGAAATGAGCCTCCAAGGGGTACCGCTCCCCACAGCACCTGGGGGCAATGGTTCTCAGTCTTGGCTGCATGCGGGAGATCTGCAAAGTCTCCCTGCCCTGGCTGCCTCCCAGACCAGTGAAACTGGAATGTCAGATGCTGGGGCCCAGGCATCCAAACTTGAAAAAAACTCCTTGGTGGCTCCAGAATGCGGCCAAGCTTGAAGATCTGTGCTCTGGAGTTTACATGACACTTTCCCCCAAATGAAGTAATTTGAATTTTACTCCCCTGTGAAGGCAGCAGAGTAGATTTCATTGCCCTCACTCTGAAGATGGGAAACCAAGGCTCAGAGAAAATTCTAGAAGGACTTGGACTGGAAACCACATTTCCTGATTCTGTTCCAGTGCTTTGGGCCTGTGATACTATGAGATGGGGCCATGCCATGTTGCTGGCCTTGCAGGCTCCCCGTTCAGAGCGTATCTGTGGCTGGGAGAAGGCTGACCTGGGTCCGTGGAACAGTTTGCTACCAACTAGCCAGAACAAGCTTCCAACGGCTCTGTCCCCAGCACCCACTGACCACCTCCTCTGCCCAGCCCTGCCACTTCTGGGTTCCCTGCAGCACAGAGCAGACACTGAGGGGTTTTCCATACGGGCCTGTCAGATCCATTGCATTCCCGCCTGTTTTTCCATCTGCCTTGTCACAGGGTGTGTGGTAGGGACTTGCCTCTGCCAAATGCTTCAGAGGCTCTGGAAGAGAGAGAGCAGCATGAGCCCAGAGTGTTTACACCATGGGAAAAGCTGAGGTTTTGCACAGATCATCCCTCCCCCTGCCTGCGGGTTCTCATGCCCCACATGATTCCCAGGGGGCCACCAGCAATTAAGACACAGTTCTGGAAAACAGAAGGCTCTGACAGCCCCACAAATCAGCCTCCATGCCCCCCCAACCCCCACTCCTCCTGGTCCTCCTAGGACAATGCTATCAAGTCATCTTGAGCAATGGAACCAGAAAACCCCAACATAGTGAAAGAAAACAGAGGCCCCTCTTTCTGGCTGCTGGTACGATTTCAATAGAAAGCCCTTCTCGAGCAGGAAGAAGCCGTTCTGCTGTGTCCCTGACAAAAGCTGACCTCTTCCTTGGCGGCATTTGGTAGGCCCAGAATCAAGCTGGGGTTATTTCCCCACCATCGCCATAGTCATAGCAACAGCCCTGATTAATGCGGTGGCCCATTAGAGGGATAATGTCAGCCCTAATCAGAAACGCCTCAAGTATCTCTCTTTGCATTTTGGTAAATGGCGTAATCACATTACGGTTCGATGTGTCTGGGAGCTGATTGCTGTCGCGAAAAGTCTGCCTGATTTTCCAGGTTAAGGGGTGTCAGGGGACACGGCACGCAGCTAATCACCATGCATTGTCGGGAGTGTTTGGAGAGAAGACGGAGGGCACAGAGGCCGCCTGGTATGTGCTGTCCTACTGTTCCTTCTGGGGTGCCAGGAGTGCTCTGGGCTGGCGGTCTGTTTGCAAGGGGTGCCTTCCTGAAGAGATGGACTGAGAGTTGGAGAGAAGCGGCGTTTCACCGTTGTGATGAAGCATGAAGAAAACAGAGGCCTGGCTGCAAAGAAAAGGCAGGCAGCTCTGTCGGGCTTCGCTTTCCTGACCTTGTCCATCAAGCTTGTGATGGACAGCCAGCCTCGGGTCATGCCACTGGGCTGGAAATCTGGCAGGAGAGCCCCACTCTGGTTTGAAGATAGGAAACGGCAGGGGTGACATGCGGTGCAAAGGCACATAATGAGTGTGGACTTGACTTGTCATAATAACACTTGGCGGCTGGCAGGCCCTGCTTTGCTGAAGCTGTTGAAACTCCCCACTCAAGGGCAGTCTTGCCGCACCCTGGGGAAGACGGAGCCTTCCCCACAGCTCCCCTTTTACTAGCAGGGAAACCAAGTCAGAGAGAGGTGACATCTCTCATCCCGGTGTGCACCTGGCGAATCGATGCTAGCTTTCAACTCCCAAGGGAGCCTTCCGACAAGCTACCTCCTGCTGCCTTCCAGCCTAGATGGTTTTGTCTCTGCAAGTCCATGGGTGACAGAAACAGTAAATCGTCACCACCAATATTGAAAGATTAAGAGGAGGACCTGAGGAAGTATGCATTGAGCCCCCAGAGGCTATTTTTAGATGCTCCTGGGAGGTTTTAAAAAAGGACTCACACAGTTAACTATTTATGACTTTGCGAATGCAGAACAGAAATAGAAGGCAGCACTTAGCTTCTCCCATGCTCCAGAAGTAAAATTCTCTCGGAGGCCTGAAACCACTTTGGGGCCATTAAATTTACTGTCTCTTGGACGACATTTAATATCCAGCATAACGTTTTTATTTTTGGCCCTGACACTAGTTTTTTTCCTCGGTGTTAAAAATTATCCCAGGAGTAGCTGAGGAGATTGAATCAGTGAGTGAGAACTATCTTGGAGTCATAGGACTGGTCTGTGACCAAGCCCTGGTAGAAACAAATCTCTTGCCAACGAGGCCAAAGTGCACTTCAAAGGGCCCAGCTCAATGTCCCAGAGCAGATTCGGGGTGTAGAGAGTTCCTCAAGGAGGACCCAAAATAACAGTCTCCCAAGGAGGACCCTCCTAAAAAGGAGGACAAGGCATGACACCATGAATCAACCAAGCTCCGTCTTCCATCTTTCTTTGCTGCAAGCCAGCTTTCCTCAGGGAAGGGTGGGTATTCATCCCCCAGAGACCCTGGATTGGACACGTTAAAGGGTGTGGGCTCACTGCCTGCCCTAGAGCCTCACAGACTGGTGCTGCATTAGGAGGAGGACAGAATGAGTTTCCCAGGCTGGGATGTAGCTCAGCTCCCAGGGGACCTACTAGTGTTTTTCCTAACTGCTCTCTGAAGCACCGCGGTGTCCTCCAGTAGCCAGGACTCTTGATCATCTCTTCCTTTATTTTTTTTTAATTTTTTTAATTTTTTTAAAGATTTTATTTATTTACTTGTCAGAGAGAGCGAGAGAGCAAGCACAGGCAGACAGAGTGGCAGGCAGAGGCAGAGGGAGAAGCAGGCTCCCTGCCGAGCAAGGAGCCCGATGTGGGACTCGATCCCAGGACGCTGGGATCATGACCTGAGCCGAAGGCAGCGGCTTAACCAACTGAGCCACCCAGGCGTCCCTCATCTCTTCCTTTAAATTCCACTATCAGGGAATTAGAAATTAAAGCAAATCAAGAAGTTAGGGCCTTGGCCCCACACAGCCAGTGGCTTTAAGCTAAACCCACGAGAGGCCCACATTTGTCTGAACAGAAAACCACAGAGGCATGAATTAGCATTATGGTCAGAATTTCCATCTGGAGCCTGCTAGCACCCTCACCCCAGTAGCCATCTGTGCTGGCCGCCCCACTGCCTATTGGTTCAGCCTAATGCCAGTCCCTGAGACAATCCTGACATAGGCTTGTCCTGACAAGTCTTCTGAGACCTGGGGCCCAGCAGTCCAGCCTCTGTTACTGCCTCCCTCTGCCTTTCCTCCTGTTTCTCGTGACAATCACATCTAGTACCTGGCATTCCCGAGCTGAGTTCTCCCTAGCCAAGGAGGCATACTGGACCATAGGGATCTTCTACCTGATGTCCACTCTCACTTGCCTCTTTAGTTTTCACAGTGCTACCATTTTTAACCTTCCTTTTGGCTCACGTGGCCCTGAGAACTTTTGGAATCTGGCTCCCTCATCAGACCCTGCTACCTCTCCAGGACCAGCAGCTGCGGTTACTTCTGTTTCTGTTGACATCTACCCCCATGGTCCTAGATCCCTGCTTTGCCCCGACCGTAGGTGCAACATCCTTGTTACGACCTTGCACGGTATTTGAGCGTTAACTTGTCTGTCTTCCTCGACCGGACTGTGAGCTCTGTAAGAGCAGAAGTCTCATCCATTTTTCTCCTCGTTGTATCCCCAGTGCCTAGCACAGCACCTAACACCACATAGTGATGTCTGATACAAATTTCTTAAACAAAGGCATAAACGGAAAAAAAATACCCCATTCCTATAGAGAAGCAAACACTCACTTGCTTTTGCTGATACACACCCATCTCTGTTCATTTATTTATTTATTGTAAAGATTTATTTACCTATTCTACAGAGAGAAAGGATGCATGAGTGAGAGGGAAGAGGGAGAGGGAGAGAGAATCCCAAGCAGATACCATGCCAAGTGTGGAGCCCGACAAGGGGCCTGACCCCAAGACCCTGAGATCACGACCCAAACCCAAACCAAAAGTGGGATGCTCAACTGACTGAGCCACCCGGTCACCCCCATCTCTGTTCATTCAAACTGAGAAAGCAAGCTCAGAATTCAGCCCTGGCACAATCTCGTCACTTCTGAAAAGATAGTCTCTGTACAAAGACTGGTGCTTTTTACAAAAGAGGTTTCACAATAGAAATATGTCCCCTTTGCTTGCTTTGTATATTCATATTTAATTGCTCACCATTGTGCCACTTACTCAAGTTTTCAGTTGCCTCAAATTTAAAAAAGTAGTTTTTGAGAGTTGGGTTGGAGGGGAAATGACACTTGATTAGAGACAATGAGGTGGCTCAGGTCCCTTATTG
This sequence comes from Mellivora capensis, assembly GCA_004024625.1. Taxonomy (NCBI): domain Eukaryota; kingdom Metazoa; phylum Chordata; class Mammalia; order Carnivora; family Mustelidae; genus Mellivora; species Mellivora capensis. The sequence continues at coordinate 130,277 of PISX010002432.1, read as the reverse complement.
CCTATCTATCTTTAAGTGAGTCATAAAGTATCTCTCTGCCTTGTCATCCAAAAATTGTGCTAGTTGGACTCAGTAATCATTAAGTTCCCTTACAGGTTGATTGTTCTATTGACCTATAAATCGGTTTCACTAATGCAAGTCTCAAAGCATGTCCTTCCTGTCTTGTGTTTTGCCCAAATCCCAACTTCAGGGTTAAAGCTATTGTGCAATTTTCAACATGTTGCCACTAGGTGGCAGGAGCGTGCCACAGTCCTTTTGTCCCAGGCACAAAGAATGTGAGCATCTTACCAGAGGCGGAATTAATAGTAGTTTTCTAAGCTGGGAGGCCAGAGTCTGAGTTTTTGAAATAGCAAAACATCTGTTTATGAAGACATTTAGTCTTATGCAAAACAGCAATTTCAGGGTTAGCAATGACCGCATCTAGGAATAACCAAGGACCCAGATTCATGTGGTTTAGAATTTTGAGGGCCTGGCAGCTCCAGTCCTAGTGGTCTTCCCAACCCCCTCTTTGTATCTGAGTAAGTCAGTGGAAGCCCAGCACCCCAGCAGCAACGGCAGTATTCATTGTGCCACGAGGAGAATCATGTGCTGAACCAGAATGGATGGATTTCATCCCATTCTTTCTGTTCTTTCCTCTTTCCTTCCAGGCAAGAGATGAAGGCTGAGCCCAGGCAAAGTTGGGACAACTCCCTAAATCATTAAAAAAAAAACAACCCAAACCAAAAAACAACCTATTTGCCCAGTTACCATAAAATTTTCCTAAACACAAACCGAGCAAGAAAAATTCCATCCCACCCTTTGGTTAGTTTTATGTGTCAACCTGACTGGGCCACAGGCTGGCTATGTCTGTGATGGTGTTTCTGGATGAGCATAATATCTGAATTGGTAGACAGTAAAGGAGATTGCCTTCCCTATGTGAGTGGGCCTCATCTAATCGGCTGAAGCCTGAAATAGAACAAAAAGGCTGACCCTCCCCTGAATAAGAGAGAACTCTTTTTGCCTAAGTGCCTGTGAACTGGGACACTGGCTTTCTTCCTGCCTTTGGACTTGAACTAAAACATTGCCTTTTTCTGGGTCTCCAGTTTGGTAGCCCACCTGCAGATCTTGGGACTTGTCAGCCTCCGTAATCATGTGAGCCAATCCCTTATAATAAATCTCTTTACATACATATATCTCTTTAAACACCCACACCCACCCACATACACACACCCCTTCATCATGTATTCCTCTTCTTGTCTGGTCCCATGCTGAATTCAGAAGCCACTGTGTGAACTCTGATTCCCCTCATTTGCCTTTTTGCTTTCTAGGTTACTAGTTTTGGGATATTGTTTAAGGATCCCCTGTTCCTTCTTTCCTGTCCTGCTTAGTGCTCTAATTGTAGTAATAAAGCTAGCTTAACAAGAGGGGCATCAATTGCAAAGAAAGGCCCATGAGAATCCAAGACAGGAGCCTAAGTTCCTCCAGGCTTCTTGGAGACTTGAATGAGGATATCATCACACAAAAAGGCCGCTTTATCTCTTGATGACTTCAAGGCTTCTCTTAAGACAACCCTGCTGCCCTCTGTTCATGACCTTTAGTCTCACCTGTCTAGTGATCAGTTTCTTCCTGGCTTCAGTAGCAGGTGGTCCATAATGACCACCCAGTTCCCTATACAATGGGGTGATTCTTGATAATTCTTTTGATTTCATTGCCAGCTGGAACTGGCCTATGTGAATTTTAGCTCAACATCCTGAAATAGGAATATAATTGGCCTAGCTCATCTTCTTTGAGCAAGGCCACACAAGTCCTAGGCTCCTAGTCTAGAGGCCAGGCCCTGTGGGGGGCTGGTGCTCCCCCTTATTCTGTGCCACCTGGTACAGAGTCCGACTGTGTCTGTTCAGCAGGGACCCGCGGTGGGAGATAGGGGCAGGCCAGGGACCCTGGTATACATACACAGTCAGTCCAACTTCTGCTACTGTGGCTTATTTCCTGATTTCTTTTTTTTCCTTCTTATCATCAGTAGCTCTGGCATTGAGCCAGCTTCCTCTTCTTTCTCATCGATAATCAACTCTTTGCTTTCCTCCACTGCCTAGTGCAGTAGCTAACTCTTAAAAGGTGCTCCACAAATATTTGTTGTATCAAAGTCCACCAGTCAGAGACCTCCAAGAACATGTCTAGAGTTAAACAAGCGTAGGTTTATTTAGCTTGCTGCAGTGCGGGAGAACACATGGTGCCTTGATATGAGAGGGTTGGTTTATGAAAGGATTTGGGTGATGCTAAGGAAGACTAGAGAGACAGGAACCAGTTTTGTATTGGATGCTATTAGGAGCCGAGGGTAAGTCGGCAACTTGGTATCTCAGAAATCCTTGCTTGGGAATTAGAAAGATCAAAACAGAGCTGGGTAAGAAAGCAACAATCTCTCAGAAGTAGTTTGTTCAACCCCAGTATGGCCTTGCTTCTGTTTGGTTAGAAGCACGATTTATCACAGTCTGACGGACAGCAGGGTTGATTTCCACTTTTTCAGGTAAATGAAAATCAACAGCAACAATAATGAATATTTAACTTTACCCAAATGTAGAAGCAGCTCTGGAGGTTTGCAGGCAACACTGAGACACCATTTTGGCCAACACGATCCTTCACATTATTTGTCTTTTAGGTTATTGCTTTTTACTGACATTGGACGAAATCGGCCTTTAGTATAATGATGTGACGTAGGTCTGAGGCTCCATATGCAGCTTGGAAATAAATGGTGATGTCTGTTTTCCGCTGTTGGTATTTTTACCCCTCTTTATTTTGATTGTTCCTTCAAGGACACTGTGCAGTTGGTTCATGTTCCTCTCCAAATATGGTCCCATACATTCCCAATATCCTGGGCTTGAAGCTAGAAACAATGGGCATTTGCAATACCAAGCTTGCAGGGACTTGCAAGGTGACTCACCTTTTTTTCCCAGCAGTCACATAACCCCATCTGTTCACATGAGCCACATTTAAGCAAGAGCACCCTGGCCTGGCGTGTATGCAATTGGCTTTTGGAATCTTAATAGAAAACTCATGGATTCTTATAATAGCTTATTCGTTTTCACTCCACATTCTAGAAGGTTAGAAAAAATACCTATCATATTTGCAATCCCTCTGACTTTTTTGTCACTTACAGTTTGGTTAATGTCTCTTCTCTGTAATTCACTCATCACACTGACCAAAAGTTGAACAGGACAGAGGCATAGAGGAACAGAAGTCCTCCAGTTTTGGGTGCCTGGGTGGCTCAGTGGGTTAAAGCCTCTGCCTTTGGCTCAGGTCATGATCTCAGGGTCCTGGGATGGAGCCCTGCATCAGGCTCTCTTTCAGCAGGGAGCCTGCTTCCCCCCACCCCACCCACCCCCCGCCTGCCTCTCTGTCTACTTGTGATCTGTCTGTCAAATAAATAAATAAATAAAATCTTTAAATAAAAAAAAAGAAGTCCTTCAGCTTCAGGAAGTCATCAACAACACTTTCTTGATATGGTTTTTGGACTGTTTTTAATATGATTAATCAGTCCACATTTCACCCGTGTGTGTGCCTGGGTACAATGGGAACCTTTGGCAATTGTGCCCTTTCAGAAGGTAATTGCAGTACAGGGAGTTTTGGAGAGGGTGGGGGAGGGGGGAGAGAAGGCTTGAAGAGGGTGGAGGTGGGAGTAGGGAGACCAGTGGAGATCATAAGAAATAACTCAAACTTGAGGTCATCAGCTTTTAAACGAGGGTAGGTTGACTTTGGAAATGGAGAGCGAGGTATTGTTGCTAGAAATATTGTGAAAGGAAAATTCAACAGGTCCCTATGAACAAATGAATGCAGGTAGAAATGGACGAGAGAGGAGTTTGGAGCCTAAGTGATTTGGATAGTATTTTCACTGCTGGAAATATAAAGGCCTTGGCGAGAGGCTGTTTGAGGCAGCAAGTTGGATGGTGGAGGAAATTCTTGATGTGGTGTGATGGGCAAAAATAGTGACAAGGTTTGAGTGCCTTCTAATGCTCTGGGCATTTTTTTTTTATTTGTTTGTTTGCTTGTTAATTTGTTTTATAAAGTGTTGTTCATTTAATCCTCACAAGAGCCATGTAAAGTGGGTAGTATTGACTTCTTTTTGCAAAAGGAAACTTGAGGTTCAGAGGGGCTAAATTGTATACCTTGTAGGAAGTGCTCAGCCCTAGGGCCATTGAAGTAACCAGACATGGGCCTCTCCTATGAGAAAATCAACCCTTGCAGTTTCGCAAAAGCTACTGCTAATCAGTTTAAGCTTGGAGAAGACAGCACTGAATTTAATTCAGTCTGGTGGCGGGGGGTGGGGAGGATTCTAAGAGGTCGAGGTGGGTGAGAACAGAAGGTCAGGTCAGAGGGAGAAGAACAGCATACAACTATGGTAGGATTTGAAGACAGCAAAGGATTTTATTTCTGTGGGAGAGAAGGTGATGTGAGGACCAGCAGGAAAGATGAGTGGAGGGGTAGGCAGGGCCTGGCTGATGGAAATCCTTTTGTGCCAGACTGAAGTTTGGACTTGACCCTGTGTGGAATGGAGAACTAGTAAAGATTTTACACTGGAGGACAGCAGGATTGGCTTTGCATGGTGGAAAGATAATTCTGGGCATGAAGGCTTGATTGTGGGGTGACGGGGGAGGGGGAATGGGAAGCCATTCAGAAACCCAGCAATGATAGTTGTCTGAACCAGGCAGAGGCAAGAGTCACAGAGCAAGGAAGACTGACTCAAGATGTGGAAGGGGAAATGCAGAAGACTTGGGACCACTTAGATGTGGGGATTTGGGAGAGGGGACAATGGAGGACTTTAGGATGGTGGCTTAAATCCCTGGTTAGATAGATCAATAGGAGAATTAGAGAAACCAGGAAGGTAACCAGGTTAAGTACGAAGAGAAAGGGATAAAGATGTGGAGTCCAACTTGAGACATGCTAATTATCAAGTGTTTTTGTGGCAATGGAGAATTATCCAGTATACAACTGAATCTTTTTGCTACTTAAAATAGCTGTCAGCCCTCATCTGGAATGGTCTGCTCATCTGTTTTTTTTGTTTTGCTCTCATTCCTATCTCCTCACTTGACTGGGAGCCCCATAAGAGTTGGGACTTCAGTGCCTTTTGTTCCGGGATGTACTTGCGGTGCCTGGTGTATCTTTGTTGAACAAGTGAACAGCAAAGAGGATGGAGGGAATTTACTTGGTGGAAGGGAGGGGCCGTGTCTTATTCCTCTCTGTACTCCTATGCCTGGTAGAGACTAGCTGTTCAGTGCAAAAAATGAACAAGGATTCCTCTCTAGTATATAGCCGAGAGAACTGAAAATAGATGTCCAAACAAAGCCTTGTACAAAAATGCCCATAGCAGCCTTATTCATAATAGTTAAGAGGTGGAAACAACCCAAATGCCCATCCACTGGTGAGCGATAAACAATGTGTGGTATGTCCATACAGTGGATTATTATTCAGCTATAAAAGGAACAAAATACTGACACCTGCCACATCCTGGTGGAACCTTAAACTGTATGCTAAGTGAAAGACGCCAGACGCAAGAAGCCATGCATCCTATGATGCCAATTCTATAAAATGCCCGGATAGATAAATTCATAAAGACAGAAAGCAGATGAATGATGGCCAGGGCCCAAAGGAGAGAGGAGGAGGGAATGATTGCTTAATGGGTGCAGTTTCTTTCTGGGATGATGAAAATGTTCTGGAATTAGTGGTGATGGTTCTGCAACATCATGAGTGTGCTGGTACGATGGTTAACATGGGGAATTTTAGGTCACGTGAATTTTACCTCAATTAAAAAATAGAGCAGGTCTGCACGAAAAGTGGAACTAGACTCTAACGCACACAAAGCTGATACTTCCAACTCAGGTACGGACAAGCCTGAGAACCCCATAAAGCAGTCCTGAGGCATTCTTCTACCAAACAGACCATTCAGAGTCACCCGCTCACCACTCAGGAGTCTGGCAGGATTCCTTCAGGTTGTAAGCACTCATTTCTTTTGCATCTCGATTCCTAGGTAGATCTTTAGGGAACTATTTCTTGCGCAAAGTGAGAAGCAGCCCAGCCCTGGGTAATTGCATTGCTACTACCGAATGCAGCAATGTTCAGTTCTCAGGAGCCACATTAGCGTTTGTCTATCCGCTCACCGGGGACTCCCACACCCAGCACTTCTAAGTGTTTTCCTCCCATGGTTTTGGCAGGGCGGGGGGCGGGGGGGGAATGGGGCCCAACACGAGGTGATCAAAAGGCCACAGTGGAGGGACTGGAAGCTGGGAGGTGAGCTCAGCAGATTCGGGGGCCGACCCTAGGGCAGGAGACTCCCTAGGACCCCTGAACCGGCTGCAGGAATGAAGGCTCTTCTGATTTCTGGCTGTGAATAGACCTCTAGTGGCAGCTGCTGAAATTAACCTGCTGTCTCTCAGAGCCCCGGCAGTGCCCCCTCTGCATCCTGGCCGGACTCCTTTCTCTCAAAGTGCTACGGTGCCTGTTTCAGTGGAGGAACAAAACTGTCCCAGTAACATTAAGCCTCCTGCAGGTCGGGTTTGGTCCAATGTGTCCTTTAAATGTGTGAGGAAATGTTCTTCCTTGCTCATCTTCTAATGTGGGCTGGACCAAGGATAGGAAAGTTGGCCTGCGCTGACAACCATCCGCCTTCATTTCTGTTGGGTGCTGGGAAGAAGCCCCAAAGTCAGGATCTCTTTTACGTGAAAGAAGTTTGGATGAGAGTAACACGTGACTCTTTTACCGATGAGATAATGTCTGTGGGTGGTGATATTTGAACTGGAGTGAACTTCAAGCTTCAGTGGGCATGATGCTTACTTTGTTAGCAGACAGTAGTTCTCAAACTACTGTCTAGAAATCTAGATGTCCTAGAAAGCTCATCATGCCATGTTGTCTGAAGAGGCTACTCGGGCTCATTCTTCCTCTACAGAGGATCTTGTCCTGCTCTGCGTTCACGCATCTATTTTCCTTCCTGTACTGAGCTCCTTCATTTGTTCAATAAGAATTTATAGGCCTGTTTTGAGTCAGGCACTGTTCTAGGTGCTAGGGATAAGGTAGCGAATGGAAAAGGCAAAACATTAGGACAGGGAGACAACAAATAGATAACAACATAGACATAAAACAGGCATGAACTTTTGGAAAGTTCATGCTACGCCATTCCCCTTTTACAGAAGACCTACATTAGCACCCATTTCCACTAACTGAAGGAAATCTGAAGATTTTTACTTTTATGGAAAATGGAAAGCAAGCACAGTGTTCAGTGCTGGTGTTGCAGAGAGCTGATTTGGAGGCAGCCCCTCCAGGCTCTGTCCCGGGGAAGACACGCAGCATCGCAGCATCCAATCCCCAAAGCTTCGAACTGTCAACTGTCTTTGTGAACATCGGTGCCTTATCTTGATTTAGTTTGTGCACCCATGAGCAAGATGTGTTCTAAAGTGTCAGAAAAGCCTCAGAGAGGTTATTTTGGGGGGTCTGAGAACATTTTTTTCCATATAGTGGTGCCTGGCTGGCTCCGTCGGAAGAGCACAGGACTCTTGATCTCTGGGTTGTGAGTCGGAGTCTCACGTTGAGTGTAGAGATCACTTAAAATAAAATCTTTTAAAAAAATGTTTTTTCCGTATAGATTAATGGTCATTGCTTCTTTGCTTTATGTCATTTTGGCTTACAGAGGTTTTCACTGGAATGCTTTACCTTCAGATAGATGGCATTTAAGACACAGGGTGAGAATATCATCCAGGGAGTGAAGTAGATACAAAAGAGAATGACCCCAAGAACCGAGCTCTGGGGCACAAGGGTCAGCAAGGGAAGGACACTGAAGATGAGTGATAGTGAGGCAGAGAGAGAACCACAAGAAAATGGTGTCCTAGAAACCGGGTGAAGAAAATGTTTTGAGAAAGAGGGAGTAAAATGAGCTGAGAATTTGAGAAAGACAACTAAGAATGGACTGGGATTTGGCAACGTGGAGATCATTGGTGACTTTGCAAGAGGTCCTCCAGCAGAATGGTGGGATCTAAAACCTGATTAGAGTGACTTTAAGAGAACGGGAGGAGATGAAGAGGTGACAGTGAGCCAGGACGGCAATTTTGAAGAGCTTTTCTGAAAGGAGCACCTGAAAAACAGGCATTAGTTGGAGAAGAGTGAGGTCCTTGAGCACGTAGGATGGGATAGGACCCATTGTGGAAGAGCTGGGCATAGAAATGTGGACATAACAATTTTTTTCCTCCTTTAAAAAAAGAAAATGTATGAGTCGCTGTCTTCATTTCACAGCTACTATATATCCTGAGCCGTGGGCAGGCATAGACGGACAGGAGAGGCAGTGGGGCTGACATTATCTATGTCTTGAATTGGGCTACTTGGTGGAACACCATGAAAAGATTGATATGTGAAATTTAAAATAGCTAAGTATGTAAGACATCATTCAATACCAGATTCTAGCATGGACATGCATCTTGAAAAATCTCCAACCATTGGCTTAACATGTTTCCATGAATGGGGAAATGCCCACTGTACTGCTTTCTTGGCAGCTGCCACCTCATGCAGCCTGCAGAACACCAGAGTTCCATGGGTTCAGAGATGGTCCTCACTGCCCAGAACTGTATAACATTCAGAAGAAACATCTTAAATGGTGAGGTGATCCTTCCACTGATGTGCAGAGACTGTGAATCACGGGTGAGAAGAGATCCCCAAATATTGGCCTTCCCAAGCCCGTATCACCAGCATTGAGATCACCCAGCCTTGGCTTGGCTAGGTTGGCCTGACTTGCCACCAGGATATGCAGGAGGCCGGCTACCTTGAAAAACATGGTCATCAGACAGACCTGGGCTCAAATTTTGCTTCTGCAACTAATAGGATCTTAGGAAAATCTCATTCATGTCTTTGACCCGCAATTTCTTCATGAGCAAAACAGAAATAAATAACACTTGCTTAAAGTGATCATTGTAAGGTTTCAATTAGATGGCAAGTGCAAAGTGCTTGGCACATAAGAATATAGCTTAATAAATATTAGCTCAATTTTTTTTCCTATTTGCCCTCTATTGCATTTTTACAACTAGAAAAAAGGAGCTATATTGGTGTGGCAGTTTCCCAAAAATGAGGGTAATTTTTTATTAAGAGGTAGGATTCCACATATCAATGGCATTGTTATAGCAATGTATGGTGACAGATGGTAGCTGCATTTGTAGTGAGCACAACTTAACACATAGCTATGTAATGTACCTGAAATTAATGTAACATTGTTTGTCAACTGTACTCCAATTAAAAATGGAAACAAAGAAGAAAAAAAAGCTAGGATTTCAGATGAGCTTAATGTGTTTCCTTTAGAGTTTCTGAACTTCTGAGGGCTTTAGTTTCTTCCTCTGTTGAATGAAATTAACAATGCCTACCCCCTGGATATGTGTCAAGACTAAATGTGTTTGTATACGGAGACAGCATCTGTATTATATGCTCACCCATCTCATACATTAGAACAGTACCCATCAGGGATAAATGCGCAAGAACTCTCTGCTCTTTAGGAAGCACGTGCAGGGGTCCCTGTCAGATGCAGGGGATTCAGAGCTGATTGAGTGTGGGTCTTTCTGGCTAGGATCTTACAGATGGAGAAGGAGACAGATAAATGACCAGTTGCTAGGGGGAAACTGGGAAACCCTGGAGTGGACTGGAGGTCTCACAGACACCCCCGTCCTTGCATGCTGCCTCTTGGGTCTCTTTTCTTGGTCTCTCTTCTCTCCTCAACCTCTCTTTCTTGGATTTCTCCTAGGCTCCCAATTCCTCTCCCCCTAGTATGTGTTGTAACTTACCCTTTCCTCCACAGCCTGAGTGGCAGCCAGTGCTGGAATTCCGGAGGTTCCGCTTTCTGCCCCAGGTGGGCTGATCAGAGAATGTTCCAACAGAGGTGCTAAGAAAATACATATAAGCCTTTGGAACATGGCTTAACCATATGTTGGGGATTGCTGGTGTGTTTCCACAGACCTGCATACTTAGCCTAGCAAAACCTTTTCACAGCTTCACTAATTACAGACATTAAAACATTAAGAATAAATGCATAGCATCTTGTACGATCTTCCAAGATAGGCTTCATAATAATTACATAGCCTATATTGTAATAACTTAAAAATTAAATTTTATGTCAAAGGATAATACACATACCTAGATCAAAAAAATCTCTCTCGCCCTCTCTCTCCTAGGATTATTACCAAAAACCAGCTGACCTCTGTCCTATCAACCTGTTCCCCAGAGACACCAATCCATTTCTTCATGTTGTCTTTTGAAATTTATCTCCATATTTCTAAATAATGTGCTTATACAGCCATGCTGCAATTTATTGGAATTATCTATTAACCTCCTTTTGTAGTGGATGAGGATTTGATTTTCTTATACAAACACCACCCCACTTCTTATTTTCTTCATCCTCCCAAAATAATTGCATCTTCGTTTCTTGTTAAATTGAGAGAGTTTACATGATTCTGATTACGTATCTCTCCCTGCTAAATCAAATAGTATACCATGGTTATATTTCCTTTCTTAGGCAGTGTTTTGTTTTTTTTTTTAATCTAGAATTTGTGTTTTTCCTTATGGTATTATTTGGTATTATTATTATTTTTTGGTATTATAAATAATTATTTATATTTGATATTATATTTGGTATTATAAATAATAATTATAATAATACCATTTGGTATTATTATTATTATTATTTTTAAAGATTTTATTCATTTTATTTGACAGGCAGAGATCACAAGCAGGCAGAGAGGCAGGCAGAGGGAGGAGGAAGCAGGCTCCTCACTGAGCAGAGAGCCCAATGCCGGGCTCGATCCCAGGACCCTGGGATCATGACCTAAGCCAAAGGCAGAGGCCTTAACCCACTGAGCCACCCAGGTGCCCTGGTATTATTTTTATAGGACTCTCTTCCCCTTCAGGCCATGAGAACCTCCAGAACAAGGATTATGTTTAACATATATATTTATCATATATAAATAAATATACCTGTCCTTTATTTATCTTTGTATTCTCAGAGAAGCCTGGCAGTAATGATGTCGAATATCCCCGTGGATGATTGCATGGATTTGTCTATTTACTTGGGTTTCTCCATAGAGGCATTGCTGGCGCTTTGGACAGGACGTGTCTTTGTTGAGAGGGACTGCCCTGCATGCTCCAGGAAGTTCAGGACCCCTGGCCTCTGCCCACCAAAGGGCGGCAGCTATCCCGGTCAACCCAAAAGCCCCGTTTGTGGTAGTAGTGCCTCCCATGGTTGAGACCAGCTGCACCAGTGCAGGGAACGTCAGCACGGGGTGTGACAGCGCTTGGCTGACACTATCCAGCTTCAGAGCAGAACAAGGGCTGAACAAAGAACTATGGCAGAGATGGGGTCCTCTTCCTTGTTGGGGAGAGAGGTTCAGGTCTAGGATGGTGTGAAGGTTTGAACTGGGTTCCAATCCAGAGAGACAAAGCAGGGCTGAGCAAGAAACAGTCCCTTTCACAAGGAGGTGAGAATGTTTTTGGGATCTCTCCCTTGCCTATACCCACCCCTCACCTTAGGGAATCCCACACACCACCCTCGTGAGAAGCGTCCCTGTGAACCAGGTGATGGCCTCTCAACCCAGGCCCGTTTGAATCAAAGATAAAAAGATAAACCCCTGATATAAAAAGATAATTCATTGGCTGTCTAGTGACCTTTGAGATGTTTTTCTGTTGAGTAATTGAATCAACAGGCTAGACACAGACTAGTCAATCAGCAGTGGGCGTTTGAGCTGGAAGGTCATACGGACTTGAGATGAAGTTCGCAATGTGGCAGAGCAAACCCACGGCACACGTGACTCAGAGTTTAGGGAGAACGCAGAAACCATAACCGAGGAGAGGAAGCCAGTCTGTAAGCAAGGGGAACATGACTTAGCCCTGTAGAAGGAAGGAGAGATGCAAGAGCATGTGACCTCAGAGACAGGGGAGAGGCAGAGATAGGGACAACAGTCCCCTGAGACTCTCTGTTGGTCTTCAGTCACTCCACTTCTGGAGGGGTTTGAGTGGTTTCTGACCCACACCACAATGACATAATGACATCGACTGCAATTTCGCCGTCAGAGCTGCCGTCACGGTTTGGTCTAACGTCCGTCAGTAAAGCCAAGAAGCAAGAGCCAGAGTCAGGGAAGAGAAGGCGGTCAGCCAGTCAGGGTGATGCTGCTGTGACAAGGCCAGAGAAGATCGACCCTCTTCTTGAAGTTGGGGCTGTGTACGATAGCAGGAGACGTTGGGGGGTGAGAGCTCCCCACTTGAGGAGCAGCGTGCAGGCAGTGACTGCTAGGAGCTTCCTTTGGCCTCACGCAGGGCATCTGATCCATTTTGCCTTGCTTGACTTGGCTGCTAATTTCATTTTTCAGCCAGAAGCGGAAGAGATTTGGGGAACTTCTGTTCTGGACCTAATTCTGACCAACTAGGAAAAATTGCTTGGCAAAGTGGATGTGACAGGGACCTTGGGAGAAAGCAACAACGTGATCCTGGGGATTGTGAAAGATGAAAGGGTTGGAGCCTGGGCAGTTAGAATTCTAAGGCAGTGACTGGCCATTCACAGAACACATGTTCCGCTTATAGAGCACAGGCTCCGTGGTAGGCAGTGTTATTCTTGGTTCTAGGATTACCACACATCACAAAGCAACATCCCTATCCTCAGGAGGCAACCAAACCAATGAACAAAGTCACTGCAAATGGTTTTTAAATGCCACACAAACAAGAAGGGAAATGGGAAAGTGTCGGGTAATGGGGAACATAGATAGGGAAGGGATAGTTTATCTGAAATCTGAGTGATAGAAAACAACCGGAATGTGTCCTGAGAAGGACCAGCAAACACAAATGTCTGCTGGGTAAATCTGGTTTGGTATGCTCAAGATCGCAAAAGTATCATCTGCTTTTCCTTCAAGTGAGGGGGACACTGGGAGATTCCAGAGGAGATTTTTCATTACAGTTGAACTTGGGTGGTTAACTTGGTGACCTGGAGAAAGATTCTGGGATACATTATTAAATAAATAATTGTTGGGCACCTATACAAAAATCGATGGTCATTAGTGTCTAGTTTGTGAGCACTAGCATAACGAGACCCTCTCCACATCTTGTGACAGGTTTAGTATAATAGTAGAGGGAGGCAAACAGCGTATTTTGATTTTTGCGAAGTATTTGATGAAATGTCTCCTGATGTTTCAGTGAACAGATTAGAAAAATGAAGGTGGAATTCTTATTTGGCCAGTTGAATCTAAACAAAGTTCTTAGAGAAGAAGGTCCAAATCTGATCTGTGTTTCCAGAAGCCAAACTGAAACCAAAGATTGAAAATTATGGGAAAGCAGGTTTTAATTCAGTATGAGTCCAGCCTTTCTAAGAGGAAGAGATGTCCTGAAGCTGCTTTGGAATTAGGACACAGATGAGTAAAATTGATGCAGCAGATGGTGAATGTTTGGGGGGCTGGTCTCCTCCACCATGATAATCTAGGATTATATGATTCAGAAGAAATAACTGACCGTAATGCACCATTTTCTCTCCGTGGCTTAATAATAATCTCTCTGTATAATAATGGCTATGTTAATCAGCCAGGTGAGACACCTTAAAGTCTTCATTTGCTGGCCCCCTCCCCTTTACCTCTCACATTCCATCCATTCCCGTAAGCCTTCTCTGCCTCATCCCCATTCCCCCCGCCATTGCCCTAGGTCAGACTCCCATGTCTGTTGCCTGAGCTCTTGTGTTGGCTTCGTCATTGTTCTCCCAGCTTCTACTCTCTTCTCCCATGACTTCCTTCTTTGTTTATGGCCAGAATGGCACTTAAAAAAAAAACAGGTATTATAGGAACCCCCTCTACTAAATTCTCCGCTGGCCCTTCTTTCCCCAGAAAGAAGCTCCACAATAGGTAGATTGTTCCCAAGACTCCAACCTCATTCCATGCATATCTACCCTGTTCCACATACACCATGCAGGCTTGGGCTCCTTATTAGTCCATATTTCAGGGCTCTCTCAAATGCTGTATTATCTAAGAAACTTCCTTGTTTCCCTGAGTGAGAAGAATTACTTTTCTACCTTTATTCCCACACAATAATTTATCTCATTAATTGAATAATTTATTTACTCTTTATTTATTGTATTCTTAGATTTTTCCATTCTGCAAACATTTCCTAGTGGTGCCTGCTATGAATTAGCTCTATGCTAGGTGTTGGGGAAGTGAGCAGAATAATTTTAATACCAATGTATTACGTGGCAGGTATTGTGATGTGCGTTTCATGCCCATGATCTCAACCTTCGTCTAATGAGTTAGTTACTATTATTATGAGATAAGAGTTATTAACCTACTGAGATATCCCTGTGAGATAGTTATTATAATTATCATTATTTTAAAGATGAGGAAACTGAGGTTTAGAGAAGTTACCCAGCTCCTGAAACCGAGATCATACAATTGGCCAGAGCCTGTGCTGAGATTTACACCTGGCTGAGCTGACTTCAGAGTTGAGAGCTCCAGTAATTCTGCTAAGCCATCTTTTCTCTGCAGATGAAGGGGTACAGACAAAACCTTGCCTTCGAAGAGTTCAGAGATTGGTGCTTCCAGCTGCTGAATGTTGACCTAGTGTTCATTTATTTCTGCCCAAGATCACATTTAGCCATTCCCATGTCTAGCCCATCCATTGGATTATAAGCCCTTTAAGGGCAGACGTGGTGCTCTACCATCACATTCATCCCTCTTCTCCCAGGCACGGAGTTATTCCAATTATGTTTGCAGATTGAGTTAACAGATCATTAAATGTGTCAGACCAACTATGCTGCAAGTTTCCTGGGTAATAGGATTTAATTATATCCAGCTCTGGGCCCTGCACAATGGGGACATTGACAAGCTGGTGCACATTCACCAAGAAAGTGGAGGGGGCTGTTTTGAATGCTATTTATAAACACTGCCTTCCTTGACATTTATTTGGAAAGTATTAAAATAACCTGTGAATGTGTTAGAAGATCTTTCTGTTCCTACTTTATAAATTATTATTTCAGTCTTGAACAAAGCTGGGTTTTTTTTCTTTTGCATGTAGCATAGTGTTTATATCCTGGTAATCATATAATATTAGTAATGAGAAAGGACAGTACAGCTGTAAAATTGGCATGAAAGAATAAAAATTTCCAAAGTCAAGAGCCTGTACAGTAGGTACAGTGGAGTGGAGACCCATGCTACTGTACCCAGTCATTGCTCATGGCTAACATTTATTGGGAGCTTGTTACGTTCCTGGCACTGTTTTGAGTGCTTCTCATATATCAGCTCATTTATGTCATTATCCCGTTTTAGAGTCGAGGGTCGCAGAGGCACAGCGTCCTTTATCTCTAGGTCTCTATTGGCCTTTTACTACATTCTATTATTGGTATGCCTGGCTTCTCCATCAGCTTGTTCTTCAAAGGCAAGGACCATGGCTGGTACAGCTCTGTACCTTTGGAGCCCCGCAGGTTCCTGGCAGAACAGAACCTTACTGCTGTGTGGGAGAGCACTGGTTAGGCAGCAGGGTTCCTCCTCCATCTGCTTACCTGGGGGAAAGCTCAGTGAACACAGTGGTCTTGCTTTCCAAGTAAAGTCACCACATTCTTCTAGGCCTGACCCAGGGGAAACTAAATTAGCGGAGTGGAGGCACCTGGGTGGCTCAGTCAGTTAAACATCTGCCTTCAGCTCAGGTCACAATCCCAGGGTCCTGGGATCCTCCTGAGCAAGAAGCCCGCTTCTCCCTCTGCCTCTGGCCCTGCTCGTGCCCTCAGTCTTTCTCTCTCAAATAAACACACACACACACACACACACACACACACACACACACACACACACACACATATACCTAAATATCTTTTAAATTAGCAGAGTGGTTCCCCAGCAGAATAAGCCAAGTTGAAGACAGGCTGTTGAACTTGGAACCAAGGCATAGAGCTGGTTGGTGGGAATATTTGAGAGCCTCATTTTAGTATGGCCACAGGTGTGTTCTTGTCCCTGAGACCGTAATTCTCTAGGTCCGTGGTAAGATACTACAGGAAATGCCCGGAAGGGGCACGGCCCCCGCCGATGCTCCTTCTCGTCGTGCTTCTGTTTTCCACCAAGTCCCCTTTGGTTGCAAAATCTTGCTCAGCGTGGGGACTTCTTTCATCACTTTAATGAAACCTTGCCTGTTTCTGTTTTGATCTGTAAATGCCGACTTTACAGTTTTAATCTTTAGACGGTTACCTCCTTCCCCTCATTTTAAATTGCCTTCTTCCCTCACAATCTCTCCATTCTGAATTATATTGTTATCCCCTTTTACAGATGAGGAGGAGGGACAGAGCCTGGTCTTCGGACCTCATGCCCATCATTCCCCCTCGTATTAACACCGCTTCATCAGTATGAAGTGTTCTGCTTGGGCCATTCAAGTGGAGGTTGCGCGTGTGGTCAGTATCCTTAAGTGATGGCGTGGCCACCCCTGCAGTCAGGTGCCCAGCCAGGACTGCTCCCGGGCTGAATGAGCTCTTTCCTAATGTGCTGGGACAGGTCAGACCCTGAGCCTGCCCCCTTCTTTCCTAGCCAGTGGTTTACAAGCAGATGCCAAGCGAGTCCCCCATCTTACAACCTTCCTCTGCTTGGCTCTGGGGTCCTTCTTATTTGGCCACATTTTTCTCTCGATACACTGAAGCCTTCTTGTACACAGCCTGCAACAGTACTTATAATCACCTCTCCTGAGACCAACACCGTAATTTCATATCTGATTCACTGTCTTTTTCATTCCTTTGCCTCCTTCACTTTACTCTTGCCCTGAGCCTGTCTTCCTCTCTCAACACAGACCATTTCTCCAAATATGTCAGGTTGGCCGAAATCCCCTTCCCACCTATATAATCTGAGTCTCCTTTTTCTCTGCCTGTTATTTATCTCTTTACCTGGGAGCACATCCCATTTATTATTAAATTTCATTTACACAGACCCCGGGCTCCTGTGTGTGATTTCCCAGCTCTTAACTGGTTGGATACCTCTTCTTTGGCCCCAACTGCAAGCAGACGTTGCTCATCAACACAGAGCTTCTCAGATAATCAAATTAGGCAAGTGGGACGCTGTCTCTATTTTCTTCTTAACCACTGGGCATGATAGTAATAATGTCAGCTCGAATAATCTGGCAGCATAAACCTATCTCTCTCCATGGTATTTTTCTTTCCCTGGACCTACTTCAATATCATCCCACGGCCAGCAAATGGAGACCACATCCTCATCCAGAATGGGTTTAGAATCTTGATTGTGGACAATGACAACTGCTTCAAGCCTGGGTGATGCTCATAATGGGACAGTAGTATATCATACAGAGGATTTTCTCTTTTTTACCCTTACCCCTAGGTGGTAACGAGTTTGTCCCCTCAGCTAGAGTCTTGATAGCCCTTAACGTTTTCTCTTCCTTCACGAGAGAGGCTGCAGCGGCGACAGGGCTCTTTGCTTGTGGGTGGAGCAGCCAAGGCCGGAGAGAAAGGATGGGTAGCTGCTACTGCCTCCAATTTCTCAGGAGACCTTGGACAAGTCACTTCTCTCTGTTGTGAAATAAGGGCTTTAGTTTCCAACCCTCTCCATTAGGAAGTAAGGGACAATGAGATAAAGTTTCTGGAGCCCCTGAAAACACTTAGCATAAGGATGCTATAGAGACAGTAAAGTGGCTGTCAAAATGCAGTGATAAATACACAGTAAAATGAACAAACGGGAAACCTTGTAGGTGGGGCAGGATCTATCTGTAGTAGGCACAGAGCTTTGGCTTTCTGTTGTGAAGGTAAAACGAAGTTGTCTACAGGGAGGTCTGGCTCCTGACAGGTCACATCCTCTGAAATGGCTGGAAAAAGGGTACCAGGAGCCAAGATAGGCTCTGGGTGTCTTCAAAATTAGACTTAACACTGCTATGGCAGAACGAAGGTTAACCTAGATTTATAGACCAAAAAAGTGGATATTTATGACCTGTTGACTTTGGGCAGGTCATTTAACCTAAATCTCATTTTCTTATCTGTGAACTGGGGATAATGATACTACCTCACAGGGAGTTTTCCAGGACATAAGGAAGAGAAAGGAAATAATAAAAACAATGGTGTGTTGGAAAACTGGATCTCCCCCAAAATGAAAAAGCCATGATATGTGGCGATCCCCAATTTCTATGGTGTAAATACTAACACGGTGAATGATTTCAGGCTACTAATGGCTTAATCACTGGCTGGCCAGTTTTCAGAATCTGTACTCGTTGGCTGTGGTACGCCTGCTGGTTCCAGCACACATGGGCACCATTTAGTACCAGCCAGGTCTGTCTTCTCAGGCTTCACAAGTGTTTTCATTTCGTCCTCACAGCTATGCCTTCAGGGAGTTATCATGAATCCCAGTTTATGGATGAGGAAAATGAGGTTCTAACATATGGACTGGTTTGTATGGGTTCTCATGGTCAGTGATGGAGGTAGGATTTGAACCCATATGCTTAGAAGCTGTGCTCATTCTTCCATGCCAAGTTGGGTAAGCGTGACAATACACCGCAAGTGTGGTGTAATCCACCACATATTACAAACCTGAAGTGAAGTACTCCTTATCTGAGAGGTGATAGGATAGATTCTTACCTCCTGAATGACCTAGGGTTTTCCCTGGGGCCTTTCAGAAGGAATGTGGATCCACCCAGCGTCTTTCTCCCAGCCAACACACTCTTGTCCACTTCCACTTCTCGCTGGGAAACTTCCCGTATTCCTGTTAAAGAAGTGTGGTATGAAAATCTTTCTGGGAGGCCATTAAAATTAATCCTGGGAGATGAGGCAATCCAGGATTTGGCCAAATTCTAGTATAACGTGCTAACCCGTGAAGAGGATAAAGGAATCTTCCTTCTGAGATGATGCTCATCTTTGAACATTTGGGCATGGTCCAACTGATGTAGAGCAGAACTTCATGGACAATTCAGTATTCATGCTCCCTTACAGCTTTTTCCTTTTGTTATATCACCCCTTCACTCCATACTTTTGGATCCAGCCAGTTACCTGCATACCTCAATCCTACGGTACTCACTAGCTGGGTTATAATTGCATATTTGCCTACTAGACTGAGCTGGTCTTCAGCTTGACAAACCAGCTATTATCCCTTCTGGCACCACATTTTTCTCAGGCAGAGGCTGTCCTCTAACACAGGAGCCATGCTTTGTCACAAGGACTATGCCCAAATGAAAGGCAGCTGCTCATGATGAGTGCCAAGGTCAGTCTTACTATCTGTCCCAGGGACACCCAGATCCTGATGCACCCATGTCTTCTCCTAGGGAGTCCAGCCTTCTTAACTTGGGTAGCTGACAAGAGGAAGAGTGACTCCCCAAGCCACCAACTCCTAGACTGAGATTATACAGCTAAGTGCTCAGCAGTTTCCAACAACAGAGTTGCCAGTGTGTCAGGGCAACCGGCATGGATCTGGGGAGTGGCAAGATGTGGCCACCAGCCAGGGAGGCAGGTGCTGGGAGCAGAGGGAGACACAGGGGACAGGGGGATGTGTAGCTTTGTTTCTGCAACTCACCATGCTAGCCTATAGGCTCATGGTAGGCTGTACAAAACAGGCAGTTGGCTGGTTTTGGCTCCCGGACTGTACATTGTTGACCTCTACTCTGGACTATCAACAAAACAATAAATCAAGCCCAGATCTTTAGTGTTTGCCCATTTATGTGGTACAAATATCCGCACTTGGTAGACTTCAAGCTACCAACTTGACATCACTGAATGCTGAGTTGGGAAGAGATGTGTGGTAGCATATTAGTTATATTTCTACTGTAAAGATAACAATAGACATAAATAATTCAAGAGCATAGCTAATAGTAAAATGTGATAAAATAATTAGGAAGTAATGATTTTTCAGTACTATCTTTGTTTTTAATATAATTTATTTAAAATTTATATAATTTGATGTTTACTAATGGCTGTTTGGCAATGAGCTTGCAGAATTCCTGAAAATTTAGTAGTTGGCTAGGCTTTAGTACATCATTGCCCCTGAACCACCTGACTAGACCAGCCATGGAAAGAAGGAGATGCTAGACAGTACCAAGAACAGGAGATCTGAGAGTCAGCTCTTGACACAGAAGCATTAAGTTCTTCCATTTGTCTCCCCCCCCCCCCCCCCCCCCAAGACTTCATACTTTAGCATGATGTCCTTCTGAGTTCTTGGTCTAACAAAGATTGAGAGTCTCTACCTTGGGGATGGAGTGAAGGGGGTTCTTGAGTGACCCCTAGTGGTTAGAGCATGTAGCCAACATGAAATTTATATGCTGCGTTCCTCTGTGCTCCGCTCATACCAGATGCAGTTGTTTGTATGCTCCCGTATGCCAGGTACTGTATTGGGACGTTCTGTACGTGATCTTGCCTTGGAAGTAAGCACTACCATCCACATTTTACAGATGAAGAAACCGGGGCTCAGAAAATTTAAGCAACTAGCCAAAAGTCACACAGCCAGGATATATCAGAGTTAGCATTCAAATTTCAAACCCCTTGGGGCGCCTGGGTGGCTCAGTGGGTTAAAGCCTCTGCCTTCAGCTCAGGTCATGATCCCAGGGTCCTGGGATCGAGCCTCACATTGGGCTCTCTGCTCAGTGGGAATCCTGCTTCCCTCTCTCTCTGCCTGCCTCTTTGCCTACTTATCATCTCTGTCTGCCAAATAAATAAATAAAATCTAAAAAAAGAAAAAAAATCTCAAACCCCGCTTTCTCCCAACATTTGTGTTGGCTGTTGTTCCTCTTCCTCCGACACCTTTAATCCCAGTCCCCCAGCCATCTTGGAAACAGAGGGGACAGATGTGGTAGGCACCCTGGATGCTATGGCTTTTGCTTTCCTTTTCTATTTCTTAGTTAAATGGACAGTGGCTCTGGAGAACTCAGTCATGAGTCATGAGAAGATCATTTAGGAAAACAAGCAAAACCTTCATATTTTAGAAATTCAGGACTAAACCAGGGAAGCAGACAGATTTCGTATGACAAAAGCAGGCCCTCCAGCCTCCACTATGCTGGAACGTATACTCCTTTGTTGGGTACTAACTGGTTCAGCTTTGTTCCAGAACCAGCCAGAACCAGGGCAGTTCAGCCAATTCTTTTTTTTTTTTTTTTTAAGATTTTATTTATTTATTTGACAGAGACACAGTGAGAGAGGGAATGCAAACAGAGGGAGAGGGAGAAGGAGAAGCAGGCCCCCCACAGAGCAGGGAGCCCAATGCGGGGCCCAACCCCAGGACCCTGGGATCATGACCCGAGCCAAAGGCAGACGCCCAACTGACTGAGCCAGCCAGGCACCCTTTAATGTCCATTCTTAATCAAAGTAACATATAAGTACAGTTTACAAAGTTCAGACAGACACCAAAAGCTTACATGAGGAACAGCAGCCTGGTATATGAGAGCCTTTCCTAAGCCTGAAGATGAAATGGAGTAAGCCTAAAAGCCTTCTCTTCTCTGGGTCATGGCTCAGCCTCCCATCTTCCTGTCCTCCAGCCCCCCACCTCAGTTCGGCCATTTCTAATCACACTTCAGTCAGGCTAGGCCATGCCACATTAACAAATAACCCCCAAATCTCAGAGGATACACTACAGATACATCATGAGTTGGCAAGGAACTTGGGAAGGTATTGGTGGTAGTGGTACTGAGCTGGCTGTTAGAGGACAAGGACCTCCACGGCCTGGAGAGAATGTATCTGAAGGCAAAAGGTGAGGAGGAAGCTGGTGTATTTGAGGGGTGGTGCTGATGGCTGAGCAAAGGGTTCAGTCAGTGGTCGAACAGGAAGAAATGAGCATGAAGGACAGCAGAGGCCAGGTGGTGCCTGATTTCTGTGCTACCCTACGGAATTTGGACTTGACCCTGTGGACAATCAGAGGGACTGCTTAAGGGTTTTAAGCATGGGGAAGACATGACCAAATGTGTATTGTAGAAAGATAGCTCCGACTGACAGTTGGGCATAGGTTGGAGCGCTGGTCCTAAAAGCAGAGAAACCAGTTAAAGAAGGTGATGGAATCCTGACAGAGGGTGTGACAGAGAATGAAGATAAGAGACCCTTTCTGGGAAGGGCTGTGTTGTGGCACAGAAGACTGCAAAAATGACAGGGCAAGCTGGGCACCTATTGGCTCCCAAGCATCCTTTCTCTATTCCTTTCATGTCATCCCATATCTCTTGATCCTATTTTTTTCTAGACTCTACTTATTTTTTATTTATATATATATATTTTAAAATGAGCTCCACACCCAGTATGGAGCCCAAAGCAGGGCTCAAACTCACAACTCTGAGATCAAGACCTGAAATCAAGAGTTGGTTGCTTAACCGAAGGAGCCAGCCAGTCACCCCTGGACTCTACTTATTTTGACTCCAACCTCAAAGACAAAATTGGACTTGGAAGTGTTCTTTTCACATGCGTTCACCTTCACTGGCATCCACCCTGAACACTTCATTCCTGGCCTCTGCTGAGCCAGCTCTATGTAGCTGGCATTCCCTTCCACTCCCTGACACCATCTAGCTGAGGTGGATCAGTACCTTCTGTGGGGCTTAAATGAACTCTCTGGCCGGGATCTAGTGACTGTATCCTGTCTGCTGGGCCCCTCTGCAGCTTCTCAAATATCTTTCACTACTCATGTGGAATGACCTTTGAACACCTGTCCAAGCACTCTTCCTCTGTTTTTCCCCAGCAAAGGGATTGGCCTTCAGTCTCGGTTTCAGCTTCCCAGTATTTCCTGCCTTCAGAGGGTTGGAGTTCCACCATCCATACCTGGGTTTCTCAGTGGTCTTCACTGTTCCTTATGCCAGAGCAGTAGTTCTGCAAAGTGGTCTGTGAACCTCTGGGGGTCACTAAGACCCTTTCAGGGGATCTCCAAGGTCATAACTATTTTCATAATAATGCTAAGATATTGTCCTTTTTTCCATTTTCATTCTCTCCTGAGATACAGTGAGGTTTTTCAGAGGCTATTATAATGAAATGTGTCAACATCTGGAAGATCTACATAACTCAACAAACCATTATTTTCCAAATGACCAATGCATGATGTTACAAAACATGCACGTGTGAAAGAACCATTCAAAACCCAAGATAGACCAATGGATTTTAATGTAACTGAGTATGAAAAGTTCTCTGACTTGCTCTCAGATTCTACATTGCAATTCATCTTTAAAAGGCTACTCTGTATTGCGTTTTGGTGAGGTACCAATGAAGAATAACAACAATTACCTGAAAAAACTATTAAAACATTTTTCGCTTTCCCAAGTACATATCTGTGCGAGGCTGTATTTTTCTTCATATATTTCCACCAAAACAATGTATTACAACAGATTGACTGCAGAAGCAGAAATGGGAAGCCAGCTTTTGTCTGTTAAGGCAGACATTAAAGTGATTTGCAAAAATGTAAAACAAGGCAATCCTTACTAAATTCTTTGGTTTTAGAAAATATCATCATTTTTATAAACACATGCTATATGTTAATCTGTATGGGCTTATTATTGTTTTTTTAACATAAACTGACAAACATTTAAAAACTTCTTAGTTTTAATTTCTAGTGCAGTAAGTATTGATAAGTATAATCTACATAAACAAAAATGCTTTGAGGTCCTTAATTTTTTTAACTTTATGGAGGAATAATTGACAAACAGAATTGTATATACTTAGAGTGTATCATGTAATGATTTGATATACCTACATGTATATACACTGTGGAATCATTAGTAACAGCAAGATTAATTAACCCATCTATCACCTTACCAAGTTAGCATGGTTAACCTTTGTGTGTGGATGTGTGTGTGTGTGTGTGTGTGTGTGTGTGTGTGTGTGGTGAGACTCAATAAAATTTAAGAGTGTTAAAGGAGTCCTGAGAACAAAAAAATAATTGAGAGCCACACTCCAAAGGGTCAGCTACTGATTGGATTCTAACAGAGCAGATCCCTTCAGTGGAGTTCTCTCCATCCTGGGGTGATCACTAGGTCCCCTGTGCCTCAGATACAGAAAATCCCTATCCCTATTGGCTTTTAAAGCTGGTCTGGCTATACAGACCTGACTTTGATTCCCCAGCTCAAGGTGACTCTGGGAAAATGGATTTTTATTCTATAAGCCTCAGTTTGCCTATTTAGAGAATGGGAGGTTAATACTTAGGAGGCCACTCTCCTGCCCCAGCTGGGAGGGCAGGCCTGGCTCCACGTGCTAAACACTGAGCCTCTCTGCCCAAGGGACCGGTGGCGTCTTATATCCAATTGCTCTCTTACAATCACAAGACTGAAATACTACTTTGTGCCCTTCAGAGCAGCAGAGTAACTTTCTATCTCTGTGGGGACTGAGACCAGGAGTGGGAAAAATCCAGCACTTTCATTACGTGCTGCCAGGTTGGCCATTAGCATAGAGGTACCGAGCACAGAGATACTAGGTGGGAGTCACGTGAGCATTCAAATAACCTTTACAGCTTCTTTGTCCCGTGACTGTATTCTTTACACACTGTCTGGCACCCTGAGTGAGGGAGTGCTGATGCAGGAGGCCCGTGCACCAGGCAGATGATCGGGGCCACTGAAACACCCAGGCAGATGCTCCCAGGGGTCCACACCTTGAAGACAGGGACCCTCTGGTCGTGTTCACCCTTGGATCCCCAGTACTCAGAATGGTGCTTGGCATACAGGAGATGCTCAATAAATTCGTCTTGAATGAGTACATGTAAAACACAAGTGCGTAAACCCAAGATGTAATATAGCACTTGTATTTGGATTTTTTTTCTATAGATGCTCCCAATTTCTATAATAAACAGGTATTATAGTTAAAATGGGGGCATGTGAAATAAACTTCTAAACTGCTTGAACTGAGATTTCTACAAATACATTCTCACTTGCTGGCTGTATGACCTTGGATCAGTTGCTTCCCCTCTCCAGGCCTCAGGTTCCCCACCAATAATAATACTAATAATAACTTGTTTGGTCGTTTGGTTGTTATGGGGAGTAAATAAGGTAATGCCTGTAGGGAGGTGAAGTCCAGGGATGGAGATTCAGGAAACACTTGATTAATGTTAGACTGCTATTTTGTCATGTTTGCCCAAGCTCATGATCTGACCTTTAGCGGACCCCTTGAGACTTGATTTGAAGGCTTCCAGGGAAGTGCGGGTTGTGAGGTGGGAAGAGATCTGGGTTGGCCTGCCATCGACAGGCCAAGTGACCTCATGCCCGGGCACCAACTTCTCTGAGCCACTGTCCCTTCCACCTCACATAGACTTTTGTGTGAATCAAGATGGTGTGGTGATGGAAGATGCTATCCAGGTGTGAGTCATTATTTTATGACCTAGGAAGGCTTTTTTTCTTTTTCTTTTTTTGTTTTGTTTTGTTTTGTTTTTTAAAGGACTCTTCAGTACTCTTTTTCCTTAATAGGGTTACTGCTCTCCTTAGGCTTGAACAGAGAGTTCCTTGTCCCTGAAAGCCACCAGAGCCTGTCACGGGGCAGAGCCTGCAGCCAAGGGTGGCTTTTCTGCCAGAACCAGCGAGGCTCCTGCCTCCAGATAACCCTGGTCCTCCCCTTCTCCTGCCCCAGCTCTTCCCACACAGCTGCGGCCTCATTATCCAGGGTAACTGTGAGCAGCTGAAAGGAGCTTAACCAGGGGTAGGCTTTCAAGTGCTCATAATAAAGCTTCAAAGTTCACACCTTCATTAAGATGTGAAGAGTCAGGTCCTCCCCCCACTTCTCCCAGGGCTATTGTTCCCTTCCCATCCGGCTGCAGATTCAAAAGACAAGCAGGATTGGTTTTCTTTGTCCAGACAGCTCTCCTAACCAGAAAGGCTAGACCTGTTTGTTAGGAAGAGAAGGCTTCTATCCTGCAGCCCCCTTCAGACCTGCTGTGAAGGTTTCACAGCCGCTGGGGAATTTGGGCATTTCTCAGGGCTGGACGGGCCCTCTCTGGGAAGCAGGTCTGGACTCTCTGGAGTCTTGGGGGAGTAGACCTAGGACCAGTGAGTGGAAGGAAATGGGAGGCAGGTTTCCAAATGCTGGAAGGAAGAGCTCTCTAACAGGCAGAGACATGCGCCAATGGACCTTGGTGTTTGGGGCAGTGATGTCCGTGGAAGTGAGCAGGGCAAGAGCTGGGGGGCCTGACTCTCCGCGGGAGCTGCAGGAGATGCCCACGGCTTGGCTGTGCAGCTAGACTGGCAGACCTTCCAGACTCCTTCCAGCCCTGTTCTGCTGGGACCCTCTGATTCATGGCCTCTGCTTTTCTGCATATCTGGCCACCTCTCAGCTTTTCCCTTTACACCACTCTGGTCCCCAGACTCCCGACACTGGATGTCTTCATGGATGTGTGTTTGCCACCTTCCCCCCCCCCCCCACCACTGCCTTTCCTGGCTTTCTTTTGCCATTTGAGAGCAAAGCTATCACGACATCTTGGAGCCTCCTTCGTTACCAAGAAAGTGCTTCCTTTGGCTCCACACAAGGTTGTGGGATCTGTTTCCTCAGGACTCCACCCTCTCCAGGACTGGGCAGAGCTACAAGAAGCCCCAGGCATGGACCCATCAAAACTGGGAGAGTTCCCCTGGTATTCCAGAGGTTCCCCTGGTCAAGAGAGCCTCACAGAAGCGCCTTTCTCCTCCCTTCCAAGGAAGGACCTGGAGGGGTTTTTCTGTGAAGGTACAGACTCTTCAGATGGTGCTTTTGGTTCCTGTAATGAGCAAAATAAAGCAGGAGGCTGGTTTCTAGGTTTGAAGACCAGCAACTTGGAATGTGTGCTTGCAGATCAGCAAGTTTCACAAGCAAAATGTGTTCCTTTCTATTGAGTAGGGAAAGGAGGGTGAAGAGAAAACCACACGATGTGTGGAAAAGACAATGCACTTGGGAAACAGGATTGTGTGTGGGTCTCAGCTCTACCACTCAGTCCTCGGGGGACTTTGGGCATGGCAGATCACTTCCCTAAGCCCCAACTTCCTCACTTCCAACAGAGATACCCACCCTGTCAAGTGGTCAGGCATTCCACGAGCCCTAATGAAATGATAATTCCTCCTCCCTGATCATATTTTATGTTCAGTCTTTGAGAAATGGTGTTACTGTTCTAATAAAAGATTACTCTATGGAGAAGGGAGTTGAGGGAAATTGGAAGGAGAGGTGAACCATGAGAGACTATGGACTCTGAAAAACAACCTGAGGGTTTTGAAGGGGCGGGGGTGTGTGTGTGTGTGGGAGGTTAGGGGAGCCAGGTGGTGGGTATTAAGGAGGGCAAGTATTGCATGGAGCACTGGGTATGGTGCAAAAACAATGAATACTGTTGCGCTGAAAAGAAATTTTAAAAAAGTGAAAAAAAAGATTACTCTATGGTATAATTATTTCCATTTTTAAATGTTCATGCATGTCATTGAGAATGGCCTTCTGTCTTTTAGGTATCTCTTCTACAGAAATACAGATGTGTACTGTATTGTATGTACAGGGATGTTGGCTATAAGTTATGTTTGGAATAACCCAAACTGGGAGGTGACCTATATGTTTCACAGCACATTAAATATGGTCCAGTTATATCCATACTAGGGAATACCAGGCAGGTATTCTGGAATACCAGAATCCTAAAAAGGATGCAGACGACCTACGTGAACTGACATGGAAAGATCCAGAAGATGTATTGCGAAGTCAGAGGGCACATTGCAGCATAATGCACAATATGATACCATTTTTAGAAAGGGAGATTTATGTGTGTGTCAGTACATAGAAAAGTTCCTGAAGGAAACACATCAAACCATCAACAGTCGTTTCTGGTGGGGGATGGCAAGTGGGATGGGAAGAGCCTAGGTGAAGGGAAGGAACTTTCATCATTTACTGTCTGTAGAAATGTGCTGTTGGACTGTTTTACAACGAGAATGTTTTCACTTTTTGCTAGAGTGGAGAAGTCAAAACTATGGAGAAAAGGAAAAGAGGGGGAGCTGCCAGGGGTTCAGCGGGATGGGATGAATAGTGGCTGGCCGGCTTTTTGGGACAACGGAAGTACTGTGTATGAGGCCATTATGGCGGATGTATGTCATTCTGCATCTGTCCAAACTCACAGAATGAACATCACCAAGAGTGAACCCTGATGTAAACGATGGATTTTGGGTGATTATAATGTGTCCGCATAAGTTCATCGACTGTGACAAATGTACCACTCTGGCCAGGGCTGCTGCTGATGGGGAGACTATGCATGTGTGGGGGCCAGGGAACTAGGAGGAGTCTCCGCCCCTTACTCTTGGTTTTGCTGGGAACCTAAAACTACTCTAAAAAATAAAGTCCTTGAAAAGAAAAAGATACTAGGGATGCCTGGGTGGCTCAGTTGGTTGGACGACTGCCTTCGGCTCAGGTCATGATCCCGGAGACCTGGGATCGAGTCCCGCATCAGGCTCCCAGCTCCACGGGGAGTCTGCTTCTCCCTCTGACCTTCTCCTCGCTCATGCTCTCTCACTGCCTCTCTCTCAAATAAATAAATAAAATCTTTTAAAAAAAGAAAGAAAAAGATACTAAGTAAAAGATCACACCTTTCCCTGCCTCTCAAAAGATTAAACCAATACTGGTAAACACTGTTCCATGGATCAAATTAAGCAACTTGCTCCTTCCCTTCCCTTTCAAGGAGTCAAGGTGGCCAGCATCAGGGGTTTAGCAGAAGTCACGTTTGGATGTGGAGCTGGGCTGTGCAGATCGGGCTGGACAGAACTGAGCACATGGCTGACTGAGACGGAGGCGGGAAGAACATTCATTCATTCTTTCATGCAACAGATATGCATTAAGGGACTATCACATGTTAGACACTGTTTCTGGGTATTGAGGACCGCAAGACAAAGACAAGCCACGGTCCTAACAAAACTTGCAGCCAACTGGGGGTCGGGGTGGGTGGGTTGTAAACAAACCAACAGGAACAGGGGTTCTGGCTTTTACAAAGGCAGATGCACTAGGTAGGGGAATAAAGAGTGAGCAGAAGCGGGGTTAGGACTGAGTGCTGGAAGGGGCCCTTTGAAAGAGAATAGTCAGGAGACCTCCCCAGGGAGCTGCTGTTGGAGCAAAGACCTGAATTAAATACAGGAGTGAGTCATAGCTCAGAGTAGATGCCCTGAAGTGGGAACAAGTGTGGCATGCTCAGGGCGCAGCTAGAAGGCACTGGACAGCGGGAGTCAGGGCACAGCAGGGACTGTGGACTGGTTTGTACACACAGTGAGAAGCCACTGTAGGGTTTGGAGGGGGGAGGCTGGCATGATATAGCTGCATTTGGAAAAAGGCTGCTCCGGCTGCTCTGAGAGAAAAGAGGCAGTAGGAAGAGGAGGCAGGGGTGTAAGGTCTGGGACCAACTGCACAGCTCTTGCAACTTCCCGAGAGAGAGCCTTGATGCCAGCTTGGCTACAGAGAGAGAGCAGTGAGGTGCTGAGATTCACGGTACGTTTGCGAGGTCGAGCCGGTGGGAGTTTTGTCGCCTCGGATGTGTGTTGAGAGGGAAAGAGAGGAATGCAGGATGAAATACTTGACAAGTTCCCGGTAAATGTGCATTTCCACCATCAGGACACTGTTAACAATGAACCCTCGTGCAAAGCTTTACAATTTCCCTTGAGGCTGAATATCCCGTTTCTGATTTGATCCTCACATCTGCCTTCTGGGGTGCGTCTTCCTATGACGCAGGAAGAAACTGAGGCTGGGATGGGCCTTGCTTACTTAGAGGAAGCGTGCTTTGATTCCCAGGCTCTGTGCTCAGCGTGCACCCTGTCCAAGGCCATCCCTAGGCGTGGCTCCTTTGTTAGCAGGTTGTGGGGCGTGGCCCCAGCCGCAGGGGGTGGGCGGTGTTCGTGAGCGGGTGGGCGTAGGGCGGAGCTCAGAAGTAGATGGGATTTCAGAGCGTTTTTCGGTTGCTTTCAAGCCAGGGGGGAAACCGCCTCCTGCTCTAGCAGCCTGGCGGGGCCACCGGGGCCAGGCGGTGGACGCTGAAGTCTCTGTTGGTGTTGCAGAGAGCATTTCCTCACCACCAGGGGCCGGGCGGAGTGGGTTACCTCTTAGGGAGCTGGCTCGGGTTCCTTCCAGCCTTTCTTCTCCAAAAGCTTCGCTCCTCTCACTGCCTCCATTTCCTCGCCTCTTCCTCATCCCTGAACCCACTACAGATGGTTTCCCATCCCAGCCGTTCCACTGAGAGCACTCTGTGGCTCACGCTTGCCTAAATCCAGTGACTTCCTCCTTCCCACTCCTGTCCCTCTGACCTCCCCTGGGCACTTGATACTGGTGACCCTTCCCTCCCTCCCTCTTGTCACTTTCTCTTTCTCTTTCTCGTTCCTTCTGCGTCGCTCTTCTGCTTCTCCCCCACACCAGCTTCTGCTGACTTTTCTTCTGTCTTGTGGTTTCCTCCTGTAGGCTCACAGTCCTACCCCAAACACTGGTCTTCTCAAAACTCCGTTCCCTCCCTTCCTCTCCCTCTTTCCTTCCACTCTACTCCCCATGCCCCTTCTCTTCTCTGCCTGCACTGCCTGCTTACCTCACAGCCTCACAGGTTTCCAGCTCGCCCTTCTCTAGAGACTCGGCCAGTCTTACTTTTCATTTGTCCCCTGCGCCTCTGTACTCCGAGGCAGAGACGAGTCTTGAAAATAGCAGGAACACCCAGGGAATGGAAAAAAGGTCTGAACCAGAGACAAGACTAGAAAGTGCGGGTTGAGAGCTGACGGTGAGCCACAGCAGAAGGGGCTTCATGCATCTAGGGTTCAGGATTAACAACAGAGGTTTCTGGTCCCAGAGAAATGGCACAATTACATTTTGGAAGGATCACGGAGCAGCCCTGAGGAAGGTGAACTGGTCTGGATTTTACTAGTCCAAGAGAGAGAAAAAGAGACCTGAGGACCGGCCAGCTTTGGAAAACAGAAACAAGCACTCGTCTGAGTAGTGGATTGGATTTGTGTGGATGAAGAGGAAGGAAGGAGGGAAGGAGGGAGGCTCTAGGCTTGCCTTACAGCAGACCTGGCCACCCAGCAGCACTGGTCTCTGTCCTGGGACAGGATGTATATTTGACTCAAGGGTTTTTTCCTGGTGCCAACCTTTATGGCTCTGAATGGGAAAAAAATATTTTTCTGTGAGGCCCAGGGGATTCATTAATGCTTTACTCTAACCAATGGGGTAAATCACTGTGATTTTCAGTTTCTATAAAGGCTAGCCCAGGACTTAATAACCTACACCTCACTTTAACTCACATAATTGTATCTGATTGCCGCAGCTGGGTGGTCCAGCAGATAGCATGGTTGCCATTTTACATATGAAGAGAAGTGAGAGATTGAGGGCCAGACAGCTATCATTAGCAGAGTCAGTCCTTGAACCCGTGTCTTCTCACTCCTTGGCCATGGTTACTGACTGATTAGACCCATCAGGTTGTCTGAAATTTCCAGCACCGAGCACAAAGAAGCTTTGTAGTAGACATGAGCTGTTTTTGCCTACTCAATTTGTGAACCCCCCTTTTTTATATTTGCACCTTTGTTAGTTAATATGAGCTGCTGTAACAAACAAATCCCTAATGTTTTAACCATGATGGAATATCTACAATGTGTTTTCCTGTTTGGGGTACAGCTTTTCTCTAAGTGGTAGAGATTTAGGGACTGGGCTCCTTCCATTTTGTGCATCCATCGTCTTCTAGTCACAGCTTCCAAAGTTGGCCGAGTGGTTTTGATGGGCCCGGAAGGGATACCCATTACTTCTCACCTTCAATTAGCTGGAACTGAGTCACATGGACACACCCACTCTAAAGAATGCTGGAAACATTACTTAGAATGTGTATGTAGGAAGAAAACAGGTTAAGGAAAGAAAAAGACAGGCATTGCAGTAGCACTGGGGAACCACTGTTCCCTATCTCTCAACCCACCAGGCCCAGATAGGGTTCCCTGCTTCTGACTCTCCATCCCCCTCATCTAAGATCCAGGATCATCAGACTGGATAATAACAATAAGTTACCTCACTCGGCTCACTTCACCTCTTGCCCATGATGATTGGGTCAGGTATTGACACATGACCCACGTCAGTTGAGTGAGAGTCAGTACTAGATTTCAACTGGAACTTCTTTGGCAAAGAGAACCTCTTTCCACCAGGGTTGCTGAGCTTTGAAGTTATGAACCAGGGCAACAGTCTTGCAGTGAGCAACCATTTTGTATGCATGATGGGAGAGCATGCTTGAGAATGAAGATAGCAAATAAGAAAGCAAGGCTGAGGTAGGAAGAGGTAGACTCTTCCTAGAAGATTAGACTTCAGGTCTAATCAGTCCTCCCCCAGACTTTTTAGACCAAGAAATCCAATAAATCCTTTAAAATTGCTTTTCTTGAGCCCAGTTTGAATTGAGTTTCTGTCATTTAGAAGCAAGAGTCTTAATGGAGGCCCATTTGTAAGACTCTGGGACACCCTCTCACCCCTTCCCTCTACCCTCAAATCCAATGATCTGGACACACCTCCTCTCCACGAGAGCACCCCCTGGGTTGGTGAGTAATGGGCCTGAGACAGGGCTGCCTTCGAGCCATCCCACCTCCATATGGCTGGAGTGTGCCTTTTCTTCTCAATTGCTTTTTTTTTTTTTTAAAGCAAAGGGATTGTTTTGAATCGAATGAAACACTTGTTGCCTCTAACGAGGTCAAAATTATTTAGAATCACACTGATTTTTTTCCTACCTTACAGAAATGATAACAAAAAACCCCACCTCAAAATGATGTAAGCTCAATATAGGGAGAGTCTCAGTCTCACATTGGTTCCTGATATGAATAGGCCAGTTTTGAATGCTGTGATTCTAAAAATCAATCACTTACATAGGTGTCTTAAAAATAAGTGTGTGGAGTCTATTCACAAAATACAAAAGGGTGGCAAAAATCTGGTAGCACTGGGGCACCTGGGTGGCTCAGTGGGTTAAAGCCTCTGCCTTCAGCTCAGGTCATGATCCCAGGGTCCTGGGATCCAGGCCCGCATCTTCTCTGCTCAGCAGGGAGCCTGCTTCCTCCTCTCTCTCTGCCTGCCTCTCTGCCTACTTGTGATCTCTGTCAAATAAATAAAAATAAAATCTTTTAAAAAAATCTGGTAGCAGTTAGTGGGCATGTGGCATCACTTTCACACACACACACACACACACACGTTAAGAAATTGAGAGACAGTAGCATCACTGTTAAATAAGTTCAAAGACAATGTGTTGGAGATTTCTGAGAAGTTCTGGGGCCATTGGAAGTTTTGTTAGAGAGGCAACAGGAGCTGGAAGACTGCTCAGTTTAGATTTCCACAGCTGAAGAAGGTTGTAGAACACTGAGAGAGAGGAGTTTGCAGGCCAACCGCTCTCCCTACTTCACAGCAGCCTCCAGCCACACTATCTTGAGCAGTTCCTCACACATTCCACACTCCGGCTTCCTTAAACTTGCACCTACAAGTGACTCCTCACACTTATTTACTTAGAAAATATTATTTAAGATGTCTCAGATGGTCCCACTTCTGTCTTGTAGAGGAGAATCAATCACCCTTTTCTCTATGTCCCATAGTGCTTTGCACACACCTCCATGTTGGAATTTTTCATGTGGTACATTTTTATGAATGGCTTCTGTGCTAGTCTCCCTGTCTTAACTGTGGGTTTCTTGAAAGCAGAGACTATGGTTCAGCCATCTCCCTAGTTCCCATAATTTTAAGCTGGGGCTTGGCATATTATAAATGTGAAAAAAATGTCAAATAAATGGAAAACTATACCAAAAATCATATAAAATTACATAATAAGATTTATGGGTTCCCCATAATAAAGAAGTTTTCTTAGCTCTGGGAAGACTGATAACAGAACTGATAATTCAAAGAGAAGGTTCCAGAAGGGTCATTCTGGACAGGACAAATAAACTTTGTGCACACTCAGTCTGTGAGTGGATTAATTTTTCTTGATCACATGGGGAACAACTGAGACAACTTCGAAATGAAATGACCTGATTTTCCTATTTGCTTCATGTAGACTGGTGATTATCTAGTTAATAGTAGGGTTGCCAGTCTGCCTGGGGGAGCTCAAGTTTGCACCTGCTGTCCTTGCTAACTATTTATAGTGCCCCAGTTAAGTCTCAAGAGTGTCCCAGTGTAGATGTAAATTCTTTGGCCACCCTATTAATGGAGAACTCCTTTGGCCTGAGTTATCAAATATAGAATTGGACCCAAAGACAGTTTCTTCTAAGTGGTAGAGAGACTTCGCTCTAGCTATTCTCTATGTCTTAACAGTCCAGGAGGGGTAACATCTGCAGTAGAATTTAAGTATTTTATACATGAAGAAGCTGGGGCTCAGAGAAGTTAAGTAAATTGCTCAAGAGCACACAGTAAATAAAGATCAGTGCCAATATTAACCTCATTTTATTTGACCCCATCTCTTGGCCTGTCCACTTTGCAACATAACTTATAATTTAGAAACTCCTCTATAAGCAAATTCCCTTATTTTGGAACTTATTTCCCTGTCTGGATTTTAAGTAATAATGTAATTCCCACCTTGCCAAAGAAGGCCTTGCTTGACATCTGTTTGTTGTAAAAGATCATTATGGTCTATGAAATTCAGTCTGTAGATTAATGTGTTGTTGCTGATATGAAATAAGGACTGAGTTTTTTTGTGAACAAGTGTCTCTGTTGTAATTAATCTCAGCAATTATCTTTTGACTTAGGAACCATTAATATGTAATTAGATAGGTTTAACTGGAAAACGTTTTAATTATTTATAATACGGACAAGCAAGGGAGTCAGGAGTGGGGACAGAAATTAGCCAGCGGAGCTGATAATGCTTTGCCTTATGATTATTTCAGCATTGAGAATCACATTTTTGCTTTCAATAGCAAAATATTGGAAACCACCTATAGTCCAAGCTACAACCATATAAGGGAATACTATACAGCTGTTGTAGTAAGCAGCAGTTGGTTATGGATACTTACCAATGTGTAAAGATAGATCCAAAATAGTTAAGGGCAAAAAGTAGGTTATAAAGCAGTATACATTATGATTACCCAAAAACAATAATGCATGCCTAAAAAATGCTTGGAAGGTATCTAAGGATCTCTACTGTCAAAATTATGGGAGGTCTTCCTTTCTCCCCCTTTGGGGTTTATTAGAATTTTCCTAAGTTTTCTAGTTAGCATAAATTATACAAACAATTTTAAGTTAAAATTATTAAATATTAAAATGCTAATTTCTCTGTCATCACTATCAAAAGACTGTATGTTATTCAGCATCACAAAGAAAGAAATCCTGCCGGATTCAAAACATTGATGACTCTTGACGTCACTATGCTAAGAGAAAGAAGCTACTCACAGGAAGATGAACATTGTATGACATCACTTGTACGAGGCATATAAAAACAGTCAGACACACAGAAGCAGAAAGTAGGATGGTGGTTGTGAGGGGCTGAAGAGGAGGGAGGGAGAGGAGGAAATGAGGAGTTGGTATTTGGTTATGCAACGTGGTTGAGTTCTAGAATCTGTTGTACAACCTTATGCCTGTAGCTTGCGTTACTATAATTATGCACCTAAAAATTTGTTGAGGGTGTATCTCATGTTCAGTGTTCTTCTTTTTTAAAAAATTTTATTTATGTATTTGACAGACAGAGATCACAAGTGGGGAGAGAGGCAGGCAGGGAGAGATGAGGAAGCAGGCTCCCCACCAAGCAGAGAGCCCGATGTGGGGCTTGATCCCAGGATCCTGGGATCATGACCTGAGCCGAAGGCAGAGGCTTTAACCCACTGAGCCACCCAGGCGCCCTCATGTTTAGTGTTCTTACCACAGTTAAAAAATGCTAATCATAAAAAAATAAAGGCATGTGTGTTCCTCAGGACACAGCTGAGCTCTTCACCATTATCTACAGGGTACTTCCCTTCTGAGGTGAAGAGACTCATATTGCTCAGTTAACGAAATGTCTGTTACTAGGAACAGTGTGACAAGTTTTCCTTGATGGGATTTTCTTGAATCCTCCTATAAACTCTGTAAAGTGAATATTAGCATTCCCATTTTGTAGGCGAGGAACTGATTTTGAGGTTCCTGAGATTTGTGATGGAACTTCTATTCTAAAAGAGGCTCTGAGAGAGAGAGAGAGAGAGCAGGGGGAGCAGCAGGCATCAGGAAAAACAGGTTCCCCACTGAGCAAGGAGCCCCATGGGGGACTTAA
Source organism: Mellivora capensis (assembly GCA_004024625.1). Classification (NCBI taxonomy): domain Eukaryota; kingdom Metazoa; phylum Chordata; class Mammalia; order Carnivora; family Mustelidae; genus Mellivora; species Mellivora capensis. The sequence goes on along the minus strand of PISX010002432.1, from coordinate 94,233 downwards.
TTCTGGGACCCTGGGATCATGACCTGAACAGACAGCAGATGCTTAACCAACTGAGTGACCCAGATGTCCCTGTAACAGCCTGCTTGATTCCATGTCCAGAGCTCTTAAGGAGCAGAGAAACTAGCAATGGGAATAAAGTGTAGGCATGAATTTAAGCATGGGAGAGGAAAGCAAACTGACAAGATGTCCCCTGCCTCTGAGGCTAGGACTATGGTCCCATTGTGTCTCAAGTCTATTTATACAGTTAGCTCCTGGAGAAAGCATTTGTTGGAAAAATAATCCATTATACCTTAACACGAGTGACTGCTTTGGGCCATCACATTTATTAGCCACTGTTTACCAAGTATTTCCAATGTGCCAGACCCCACACTGAGTATTTTGCAGACAGACAGCATCTCACTTAATCCTCAAAAGCACCTTATAAGGTACATGCTTCTATCCTCATTTTTGCTAATGAGGAAATTGGAGCTGAATTGGAGGTGCAGTATGTTGGTCAAGGTCACACAGCTTATGAGCAACAGAGCTCCAAAAAAATCTATGCTCTCAACTACAGGGCTACTTTGCCTCCAGAACTAAAAGGAAAAAGAAATTGAAGGAGAGGTCAGAGTGACAAATCTGAAGCCCTGGAGCCCCAATGAAGACCTTGACCAGTTAGAATTCTGTGTCCCTCCCAATGTTTCAAGAAGTCAATGCTTCTTATCCACCCATGGCCAGATACTTTAGGTTTTCTGGTGGGAATAGGATGTGCTCCAGTATGGCAGGATAGAAAACACTTGGGCTTTGGATCCATACCCATTGGTTCAAGTTACATCTATGCCACCTACAAACTATGTGCATGTCTGTAAGCTCCTTCCCAAGCCCTGTGTTTATCATAGGCTCATTGGGGTGGCTCAATGAAGAGAATAGGTATGAGAGTGCCTGACACGGGCTTTGGCAGATATATTAGTCAGACTATGCTAGGCCATGCCGAGGTAACAAATTCCAATTACTTTTCATTTTTGTATGGGTATGATAACTGGAATTTTCAGTCATCTCTTTACAAGCTTGGGGATAAAGCTGAACCCCCAGATAGAAAAATCAAAGGATTTATATTCCACTGGCGCTTGTATAAGTGAGTGGCTAACATTTGTCTGACACTCTCCAATTAATTAGAGCATTTCTTGAGATCAAATGGTCCCATAAGGTGTGCCATGGCATGATCAGAATGGGAAAAGTTTTGCTGCAGTAACAAATGATCCCCAAATCTCTTAAAACAAAAGAAGTTCATTCCTTGCTCATCCTATATGGCCATTGTGAGTTGCTGTGACTCTGCTCCATACAGTCTTTACCTTGGTATTTAAGATGATCTGCAAAGTTGCTGATCACTGTAATAGGAGGAAAGAGCAAGGCAGAGTTATACACTGGCTCCTAAAGATTCTGCTTGGAAGTGGCATGTCTCTTCTGCTTCCATCTCATTAGCTGAAGCATGACACAAGACCACATACGTTTCTAGGAGAGCCTCTAATTTGGGTGACCCTCAGCCAGTCAGTTTACCATGAGGCATTGATCCTTTAGCTAAAGAATGATGGGCAGAGGCTGCGGTGACCAAAACCCTCTAAAGATTATCTTTGGCCATGAGCAACCTTTCATGTTTATCCCTGTGTGCTTTATCTGTTCTGCAGCATGAACTAAATCTTGACTTTGATTGTCTCACCTTATTCCCCACAAGAATTAGGGCATGAGGGCACTATTAAGTGGAACCCAAATCTAGTCAGTAATACAAAGGCAGGATTGGAATTTGGGATTTCAGCCTCCATACCCAAGGTTTTGTTGGCTCTAATAAGGAACACTCTGAATAGGTCAGCAAAATCTGTGACCCGAGGAGCCAGAGTACTGGCCCTTCAGCCCACTGGCATGTGTTTACCTCTTCTGGCTTGAACTGGCCCATTAACAGGGCTAGCAGTGGCCACACAGGCTCAGAGATAACTAGGGAGAGTGTTGAACACATACATGCTACAGACTGTATTTTTTCTTATTATTAAGGCTCTGGAGACAAGAACATGACAACATTTTGGCAGCTGGGACTATAGCCATGTGTGAGGAGAAAGTGATTTGCATGAGCAATGCAAAACCACCTGGTTTATTGCAACTGACGCTGAGCAAGTTAAATGAATCAAACTCCCAGTTGGATACCAGAAGAAGCTAACACACACACACACACACACACACACACACACACACACAGACACACATGCCCTGCAGTGTGTGTGTGGGGGAAACAACCACAATTGCCCAACATGTGTTACATACAAATAAATTACTAAGGAACTTCTTGTCGTCTTGTTGGCCAGGGAGTGATAGCTTGTCCTGAACTTGTCTGAATCTTCTTACCCTGGCAGCTCTGAGGCTGGGCTTCCCCTCCTCAAGCCCACCCACCCACCCTTTATGGACCCTCTGGCAGTTTGTGCCCAGTGTTGCAAAGGAACCCAAAGAATGAGGGTGCTTGCACTGTAACCATGGGCAATGAAAACATCCCACCAGACCTCCTAATGGCAGAATCCTGCGTTCTACTCTAGACTGTCACCAACTTCCTGGCTGATTCTTCTTCAAATTAAAGTTTCCAAACCATGGCCTTAGACTGCCAAATGCTGCTTATGAATCTGACAGACCCTCACATCCCCTCAGCCTTCCAGGATTCCTGCTCTCTCCTTGCCAGGTATCCAGTGGCTTTACTGGAAAGGCCATCACCAAGGTCAGTTACAGGCTGACATGGGCTGGGAGAGGCAGGGCTGTGTGTTAGAGTACTAGAAAAAAAAAAAAAGCATGGTTGGCCAAGTCCTAGAGAAGTCCTTGTGGTATAGGAAAAGAACAATTAGCAGGAGACTGAAGACTTGATGTCAAGACTGAACTCTATTACTCTAATCTTGATAATTCTGAGTTTACTTGGGTTTTCTTCCTCCCTTCATTGATTCACTGAACAAACATACATTAAGTGCCTACCATATGTCAGTTCTGCATCGTCTGCTGAGGGATAGAGTAGTTATGGTAACCAGCCTTCAAGATGGCCACCAGTGATTCCTGTTTTCTGATAGTCACACTCTTGTGTGGTCCCCTCCCACAGTGAATTGGGCTGACCCATGTAACCAATAGGACATTGTAGAAATGATTGTCTGTGACTTCCATGGTTAAGTCAAAAAGACATAGAGGCTTCTACTTTGCTTTCTCTTGGATTGTTTGCATTGGGGGAAGCCAGATGCCATGTCGTAAGGATCCTCAAGCAGCTGGAAGACCCAAGTGGGAAAAACTGAGGCCTCCTACCAACAATCAGCACCATATGAGTGAGCCATTTTGGAATAAATCCTTCAGCCCCAGCAAAGCCTTCAGATAGCTGTAGACCATCTGACAGCTTGATTGCAATGTCATGAAAGACTTCAATCCAGAACCACCCATCAAAACTTCTTCAGCATTCCTCACTCACAGATGTGGTGGATAATAAATGTTTATTATTTTAGGCTACTCTGTTGTAGAGTACTTTGTTAGGCAGGGATAGAGAGCTAATACGGGAACGAGCTAGACATACAAGATCCCTCTCATACCCTCATGGAGGTTCTAGTCCAGTGAGGTGGGGATGAAGAGGAACAATAGACGAAAATTAGCCAAGTGAATAAATAAGTGTAAACTGTGATAAGTGCTCTGAAAGAAGTAAGCAGGGTCCTGAGCTGAGGTAAATTATATGACGGGCTAGCTCCTTCAGAGAGGGTGGGCAGGGAGTGGCTTCCTGAAGAGCCACCACTGAAGCAGACACTGAAAGGTGACGGCTCCTGGTGCCATCCTGCACCCAGACACAGAAGCACCACACTGAGAAGGACAGAGTGTCCCCACCTGCCCTTGACGGGTCCTATATGACTTTTTTTTTTTTTTGTCATTCAAGCTCTTTAATTTAGTGAAATTTAGTGGTCTTTATGGGCTTAACTGTGGCACAGAGTACATTAGCATCAGCATTACACTTCGTTCCTTTAAGATGTGCTTCGTCTTCACTCAAGCTATTGGCCACCCTCCAATTTCTGGCCCAGTCTCCTCTTGTTTCTCTTCACCATGTAGACAAAGCAGGCAGGGGTCTCTTTTTCATTCATGGGTATATTCCTGAAGTATCCACTGACAGTTGCTGCTAACTGGCCCCTATTGAGTCATGGTCTGGTCTGCAACTTGTGGTATCATTTATAGCAAGGTAAAGAAATAAGCTTCTACCTTGGTTAAGCAATGGTTTGGGTAGGGGAGGGGGTCTCTTCATTGTTCCAGAGTAGCTGCTCCTCTCCCTTTTCAGGGGCACCATCATGTGGGGTCTTGGAGGCCATGGCTTGGGGTTGGCCCTTTTATTAACAGCAGCAGGAGTCTTTGGCAGATTTTAAGCAGCAAAGCAAAATGATCTCATTTATTCTTTAAAAAGTTCACTCTGCTTATTCCCTCGGTCTGTGCTCTCCAAGTCTCAGGTTTCTAATTTGTAAAACAGGAGTCTGAGATAGAATTTTCCATCCTGCTTATCCCCGCAAAAGGCTCTCCTTTCCAGGCTAAACATTTCAGTTCTTTTAACCGTCCTTCACACGGTTTGGCCTCTTCACAAACTTGGTTATTCTCTGTGCAATTTGCATGTGGTCAGGTCCTCTGGAATTGGGGCATTTCAAACCCAGCCCAATACTCTATCCATGGTCCGGGCCATCTGGGGTAGAGCAGGGCTTCCCATCTCCTCATAATATCAGTTTCAACATGTGTTAACAGTCATGGTTTCACTGCAAAATCTCTTTTGCTGCTCTGAGGGTGAATTGTATGAAGTCACTTTCGGCCACTCTGTAACTGTCCCCTTTCACCCTCCCCCCCACCACTGCACATTCTCTCTGCAGTTGGCAACACCAGGACAGAAAAGACAGGGGATCCTTGCAGGGCACCTCCTCTGAGATGGTCTTGGGGCAAGAGACAGCCTAATTGGGATTCTAGGCACCATCCCTGCAAGAGTGGCATGTCCTTTTGGAAAGTGGCTACAGAGACGAACATTGCATTTGAAACATCGAGGACTTGAATCTTAGTTCCAAAAAGAATCATCTGAGAATGATGCTGCAGATGGGCCTGAAACCTGATGGGGAGTTCTCATACAAAGGATTGGTTCTGCCTGGAGTTCAGATAAAAGATCACACTAGCTAATTTAGATAGGAATGATAACTATCCAACTGGGGTAACAGATAAGTGCTTCCAGAAACAGCCTCTTCAGGCAACGAAGCCTCAAATGGCTGCCTTCAGAGAGAAGGGGGAAATGGTAGAAGACAGAGAAGAATTTAGGTCAGCCAGAATGGGGCCCCAAAAAGTCAAGTTCAGAAATAATTTAACAGATAGGGATCCAAAGAATATGTGGTTTGCCTGACAAATGACATTCACTTTGAAAGTGAAAATGAAATTGGGGGAAGCAAAATTGCTGCATAATGGGTCCTGGAGATTGAAGAGAAATGATACCAGGGGAGAAAGGAGTTGTAAAACCTTCCTAGTTAAGCATGAAATTGGAATGAATGAATTTTGGTCCAAAAAGGGTCAGGTGAAGATCGCACAGATAATGGCTTAATCCCGAGCAGCTCCAAAACGGTGTTCATTAGCGGAGGATCTCAAGCACTTGACAAGCAAGCCTGACCTGGCTCATGCTGCCTTCTCTCCAAACTTCTCACTCTGGGTGGACCCCTTTCACAGAATAAGACCACTTAATTCAACTGTTAAGCCAAGGAATGATGGAAAAAGACTTCTTCTCTGAATGTCAAGGGGCCTCAAAAGAACTGGGTGGTGTGGGAGGGGAAAAGATGAAGTGCATTGAAACCAAATAGTACTGTGGGGCTGGCAGAATCTCATCCTTGCAAATAATGATCCTTGGCCACCTAGCAAAGGGCACATGGACTACTGCCTAGGGACATCTGGGCTTTGTTCCTGGCCTAATGAACGGACTCTCTGTGAGATCATTAGACCAGGCACTTCATCTCTGTGAGACACCTTTTATCCATTTCCAGGACAAGTATAATCATATCTATTGACCCCCTTCTACTTCACAGAAATAGAGGTTTGTACAGTGTGCTCATCAGCATTGACTCCACATTTAACCTTCATCATAACTCTACATGGGGCATGATTGGCTCCATTTTATGGATGATGAACTGAGGCCCAGAAATGTCTGGGCCAAAGTACAAACCCAAGTGGAAGAACCAAGATGAGAACATAAATAACCCAATTTCAAATACAGGGCTCTTCCTAGGACCCCATGACCACCTACCAAACGAGAGAGAGAACGATGAGTGCTTCCTCTGGGTTATAATAATTTTGGTAAAGAACATGGGTTTGGGAATAAACAACTTACATTCGAATTCCAGCTCTGTCACTTTCTAGTAGCTCACTCAGTCACATAAGCCTTAGGATCTTTGTTTATAAAATGGGGATCAAAACAGTGCCTTGGCCATGAGATTGCTATGAATTCATAGTCCAGAGTGTTTGGTGCATCACATAGAAAGTGCTCCATGAATGGAACCTTGCTGTCATAACCTGCCATGGTGCCATGTCGCTGGAGAGCTAGATGGGAGAGTCCTTCGGAGGGATGGCTCTGAAATCAGATGACATGGGTTTGTTTGCCTTCTGACTCTGCCATTTATTAGATGAGTGACCTTCAACATTACTTAACCTTTCCAAGCCTGTACAGTTTTCCCATCTGTAAAATGGGGTAAATAACAGTACATGTCTCATATTGTTATAAGAACTAAATGAGATATTTGGGAAAAATGCCTGGTACAGTGTGAATGCACCAAAATTATCTCCACTGTAGCATTATTGCATTGTGGCTGTTTATTAATGATCTGAAAGAGGGTTTAGGGCCTTATAAACACAAATAGTTCCAGAAACCAGTACCCATAAGGTGAATCCAGAGTGAAATATGGAATTATTGGGGCCTGAGGAGTGTTTCTCCCACTTCACAGACCTTGAATCATATTTGCATTTTGGCACCATCTGGATCCCAGTGTTTCTTCTCTCAGGTTCTGTAGTGAATACTAGTGCATCACTGTCTATAACGACTGCTTGGGGTTCTTGCCATCATCCATGGGTTTTCATTTGCAGCTCAGTCCTTTAGTTCATCCACTCACTCCTTCCTTTCCTCCTACATTCATTCATCTTCAGTTCACCCTTCTGTTTCACAGGTATTTCTTTTGTATCTCCTCAGGGTCAGGCCTTATGTGTTGGAAGGGTAGCTATGAATCAGACACAGTGATGCCACTCCAGAGTCAATAATGTCCTGGAGGACATGAGATATGTGTATAAATGCCAAAATACAAAGGAGATCACTATGGAGGGATGGTTGGTTAAATTAGGTGCTCAGGGAGACAGAGCTCACAGCCTCTGGAATCCAGGGAATCCAGGAGTCAGACAGATATAGATTCACATCCCATCTCCACCTCACACTTGCTAGATGGCTTTACTTCTTGGAGTCTCAGTCTTTCCATCAGGGATATGGGGATAATGCAGCTTTTCTCACAGTGGGGCCATCAGCGCTCTGGCGAAATAATATTCATGAAAAAATTCTCCTCTAAGACACAGGTCTTGTATTGGAACAGAAGGCAGGATGTCACTTTTATTGCCAGTCTACAGGAGTAGGCTCACCAGTAGTGGTAACAGCCCACCCTGACCCTGTCCAGGAGCTGGTCCCCAAAGGATCTCATCTTACTTGTCCTGTGGTAACTGACCTGTCACACGGAGTACACACCAGTGGAAACTCTAAATGGTGAAGTCAGCTTTGGAGATGCAAAATGATACTTTTTTCCTGTGTGTTCTCTTCTTTCCCTTCAGTTACAAAAGGAGGAAGCTGTGTTTTCTTGCCTCAACAGAGGTTTGTGACAGAAGAGAAAGCAGGAGTGGCCTGCAAGAGACTTCCCTTCCTGGCTTTTGTTTTCCAAAGTCTAAATCCACTGAGGAGACTATGCCTGGTTTCCTTGAGGGAGGGGTCAAGGAGGTGCGATTATCCATGAAACCCTGAAAGGCAGACCAAAGAAGGGATCTATGGAAATGAGGGAAAGAGAGGGCAGTGGGTTTCATGAGCACGGGCAGCAGCACTTTGATCTGGGTAAGCCTCAGAGGAGAATGGCTGCATGATTTCCAGACCTGATAAATATTATTTTGCCCCAGAAGGAGCGGAAGCAATGGACCCAAAGGGACCATGTGCATTTGGACAATGGGTGTCTTAGGCTTAACAGTGTGAACTGCTAGCTAATGATTTTGGGTGAGAGAGGATCCCACGTTCCATAGCATTACATAAAATCCCAGTACCCTGCCCTCTGAGAGGAAGGTTGAGGTTGAATTCTCCACAGCTTGGAAGTCAGAGACTAAGATCGTTGGTTAAAAGACATTTTAAAAATGCGATATCACTTGCAACCTTGTATATGTGAAATGAGAGTCGTACCTCCTGGGCTATTATACATAGGCCTACCCATTTTACTTGGAGATGTGTTTGGGACCCTTCATTTGCATAACCTGTTGAGCTGGCTATTTGCTTAAAGCAAAGTAAAAAAATATGTGCTCTGTTTGATACATAACTCTCCTACCATGTCATCACAGCAGAAATAGTCATGATAACCTGCACTCTGGTAAATGTGCATCACTGTCTGATGTTTGGATCACTCAGACCATGAGGAAGTTCAGTCAACTGGAACTCATAGAATTCTATCAACACACAGAGGCTGCTCTCAGAGTCCTCAAACTGGGCTGCATTGCAAGTTGATGTGGCGCTTTATATGCATCATTGCTCACTTGAAGAAGTGAATGACCTATGACTGATATGGAGTACTAAAATAATAATGCTATCTTCATCTCTAAACTAATAATGCTACATAAATCCTGTTGCATCCTTACAGAAATATCTGAAACAGGACAAAGGCAGAACATTTAAATCAGCTATTCAAAGATACAAAAGTAGGGTCTGAAAGGTGGATCTTGCTAGCATATGACTTTCTTGCTGATGTCTTTGGCTCTAGTTACTTTTGATCTTCATGTAAAAATGGAAAGTTTTCTTTGCTTTTGACATATCTGGTAAGTGGACAGGATTGGTGGGAGGCTGTGGAGAAGCTGACCAGAATTTGGTTTTCCCTAACCTGAGAGCTCAGTACTAAGGCATTTAAAATATATCTTCCAGGGCGCCTGGGTGGTTCAGTTGGTTAAACTTCTGCCTTTGGCTCAGGTCATGATCTTGGGATCCTGAAATTGAGCCCCATGCCAGGTTCCCCACTCAGTGGGGAGTTTGCTTCTCCCTCTCCCTCTGACCTTCCCATCCCTGCTCATACTCTTTCTCTCTCTCTCTCTTTCAAGTACATAAAATCTTTAAAAAAACAAAGTATATCTTCCAAACTGGATAGAACTTCTTAAAACAATAGCTTTCAGTGATGTTGGTCAATGACAAGGGTCTCCTGCTGGTTAGATGCCAGGGATCATTTCTCAATTTCTGTTTTTTTTTCTCAGTACAAAACCCTAGATGTCCCTACGTCCCAGCAAAATTCTTAATTACAGCCTCCCTTCTATCCAGGCTAAAATTATCTCCCTGTTAAATTAAAGCTGACCTGATGGTCAGCCACTTTACAGCTAACTGCTTCAGTCAGTCCTATGGCAGGCCAGTGCTTCCTTACCCAGTATCAGGGAGAGAAGGAAAAACACTAGACCAGATTGTGGCATGGTTACTCACATGTCTGAGTCTCATCTACATGGACAATGGTACCACTAAGTGAGATGGAGAATTCAGGAACAGAGTGGATATGATAGGGAAGAGACTGCCCAGAATCTTGTGTATGTCGAGGTCTAGAGAGACAACCAGGTGGAGGTTTCTATGTATAGTTGGGTATATGGGTCTGAAACTCAAGGGAGATGTTGTGGCTGGAGACAGATTTGGGAATCATGATATGGGCTCAAATTCAGTAGAAGCCATGTGAGTGGGTACCATGACCCAAGAAGAGGGTACAAACTAAGAAGAAAAGGGGATTGGGGACAAAGCCCCAGGAACATCAAAATTTAAAGAGAGAATAAAGGTAAAGGATCTAGGGGGATCTACCAGCAAGGATGAGTACAGAGGAAAGAGAAAAACTCAAGGTGAATGCTAGATCAGAAGAAAAAGAAGAGGGTCCAAAGAAGAAGGATGTGGTCAACTCTCTCAAATGCTTCAGGTTAACCAGCTAAGGTTTAGAATGAATAGTTCATTGGGTTTGACAAATAGGAGGTAACTTTAAAGATGGAGTGATAGAAGAAAAAGTCAGGTTGCTGAAATGTATACTGTTTCAGGAAGATAATGATAGAATGCAAGAGTAGAGGGATTCGTTTTCAAAGTTTCCTTCCTAAGGAAGAGGAAGAGGAGAGGAAATAACACAGGATTCTCCTCACAGGAGAGGAAATAACAATAGATGAAAATATATTTAATTTTGGAAGTGAATGGGAAGGGATCTGGGGGGGATTTATACATGGTGACTGCTACTGGATGAAGTGACAGATAATTGGGGTAACAGGAGAACAGATGTAACACAGGACTTGAGAAGAGCAGTGATGGTTTGGATCAAGTTCATGTAGGATGGAAGACAAGAAAAAAATAAAAGATTGATTTTAAAGATGGATTAATTAATTTAAAAGATTGATTGATAGATGAATTTAAAGTTAAGACTTTAGAGGTAGTCTTGGCAGGCCATAAATCCGAGTTCCTGGACTGGAAGAGAAGGCTATGGAAATAGGTAAAGCTAGACACTGGAAGGAGATGCTGTAAGAATCCTTCAACAGAACTTGAGGGCATCTGAGACCGCAATAGTAATTGAGGGTGAAAAGTAAGACTCTGAATCAATGCCAACATTCAGCAAATGCTGAAGTGAGTATCTACTTCACGCCAGGCACTGGATGCCATGGTCCCCACTGAACACAAGGGATGAATTTGAATATAGTTGGTGTGTAAAAGGGGAGGGAGTTGGAGATAATGGTGTAGCCTAATAGTGTGACCACGGAGACAGGAGCATTTCTAAATCATATGGGAATGGAAATTCCTGTGAATGGCAGTGGGTGACTGGGAGAATAGTAAGCCCCTGGGTTGCAGGCTGTGTGTTTTAAGGGCATGGTGGTGAGGACTGTGGGCAGATGAACAGCCTCCTCTAGAGAAGACTGCAGAGAAACAGAATCATTAGGGACATACCACGTGCCTAGCCATGTGTTAACTGCTTGAATAACGACAGCATTTGGCCCTCCTCTGAGGGTCCCTGGAACCTTTTTGAGCGCCCATCTGTGCTGCCAGACCTTGATGGGTTTACTGTTTCTCTCTGCTCTGTTGGCTAAGCCATGCTCACACAGGGATAATGAAGGTCTCATTTGCCTCCAACAATATGGTGCCTTTCTGCATAATTTACATGTTTTCTTCAAGGCTCAGACACTAAGTAATGAGGTAACAAATTCTGGTGTGGGGTCTTGCTCCTGATACATGGAAACCCAGACTCTGTACCTTTACTCTTCTGTGGTACCTTCCAGAACAAGTCTGCAGTCTGGAAAGGTATCGCTATCCCGGTCTTGGCAAGCACCTGTTAGAGAGAGCACTTGGACTTCTCAGGATGACTGGCTGCATCTAAGTGCTACCTATGTCACTGTCACCTCCTGAAATTCAGCTGCAGTCAGTAGATTTATAAATACTTCTCTAAGATTGGATTTTGTTTCCAATTTGTAAGAACATTAACGGCCACTTATTGAGCACTTACAGGTGTCAACCACTGTGCTAAGGATTTACGTGAACTTTTTTTTTTTAATCTGCACAGCAACCAATGAAATAGGTGCATTTTTTATCTTCATTTCTTTCTTTCTTTTTTCTTCTTTTTAAAGGAGGTAACCAAGGCTTAGAGAAAAATCAGTCGTCCATGGTCACAGCTCCGATGAAGACAAGGTCACATCAGAGCCATCCCTCTTAAGCCACCGTCACACCTCTTCCTTGGGTTTTCCACTTCTTCTACCATTCAGCATCAGTGTATTCATGGTTCTTCAGGCCTCACATATTTATTCATTTGGCAATCTTTCGGTGGGTACCATGTCTGTTCTAGACCCCCGGGAGGAAAGACCTTAAGGAGTTGAGGATTGCTGGAGAGTAATATAAGGCAAAGAGTGTAGGTCTCTGAAGCAGGGATGGGGACAGGAACCAGCTCACAAAGAAAGAGCTAGGTAGGCCACATTCAGTAGTTGGACTATGTCCTGCAGGTGCTGGGGAGACATCTGAGGATTCCCAGTAATGAAGTGAGCACTATGCAAACAAAGACTCACTACTCATCTCCTGTGTATTCATGAGGGTGAACACAAAAGGGATGGGGTGAGGCATGCCAGACACCTAGAATTTAATGACATTCAGAATGACTGCTTCCTATACTTTGTGGTCTAGTTGCCTGGCTTGCCCAATCCTAGTCCAGACCCTGGGGGGTGCTTTGGGAAAGTAAAGGATAGATGCAATTTGAATCAGCACCCTTAAAGTATGACGAGCTGTGAGGAGAGGGGGAAGAGAGTAGACAGAGTTATAATTAACCCCTACACAGGCACTGACCGAAGAAGTGACTTTAGGAGTATTAGACATTGTCAGTGTTCCTGCAGGAGAAGAGGAGAACCAAACTATGCCTATGTCCTTCTACCGTCACTCTCCATTGAACTCAACATCAGATACTCCTGGCAGCATTTTGCAAGTCTTCTTAAGTGAGTGATAGGATTTTACTAATTCTATTTGCTTTTCCTGTTGAATAGGTCCCAGCATCTGGTACAACTGTCCTGGAGGCTAGTTCTGGTAATTCCTACAACACAGTCTCATCTTTGATCACCAAGACCCACTAGGATTCAAAGTCAAACTAGGTAGGAGCTCAACTGCTTGGGATGAGTGTAGGATGGCAGAGCATCCCCTATAATTTTCTAAGTTTTAGAATCCAAGATGGGGATGGGTATCCTTCCAATCTTCCCATTCTTTTGACTGACTATGAGTTAAAAATGCAGTTCATTGCCATTTAGGAATTATGGTCACCTTTGCCCCTAAATAAAGAGGAGCTGTCATTCTAGGCTCCTTCTGACTTCATGTTTTCAACCCTAATAAATACTCACGGCTTAGCCTTATGTTGTTAATATGCAGTTGAAATTCAGTGTTTAATGAACAAAATTATATTTAGTTCCTAGAGGTAAAGGGACACTATTGGCACAACACAGGAAGTAACTGTAGAGTAAAATGTGAAATGCACTCCATACAGATCCTGTTCTATAAATGCTAATATGGAAAGATGGTGAATGTTCTGCCATTATCAGCCCCGAGAAGTATCGACGGTCAATACAGTAGGGACTTTGGGAGAATGCTTATCCATACTGGGACATCAACTGCAGTGAGCTTGGGATTCTCTCAGGAAACATGACATCTGTTTTTAGTTTTGATCGTCAACTAGTCAATGGAAGGCAGCAGAATACAGTAGAAAGGGCATGGGTCTGGGTGATGAAAGACTTGATTCAAGTCTAGCTCTGTTACCACCACAGGATAGGTAACTTGTCTCCTCTGGATCCCAATTTTTCTCCACTTCCAAATGACTAGATGACCACTCATGTTGCTTCCAGCTCACAGATTTCCCAGTCTGTGAATGCCCAGGGAAAAACAAAAACGTCACCCCATCTGGGTCCCACCTCCAGAGGATGAACTGTAGATCTGTATCTCTTCCCAGACAGATGGTAGGCGAGTATCCTTTTCCATATTTAGTGTAATGTAAGAAGAGGAGGAAAAGAAAATTGATGTCTGAGCCAACCTAATCAGGCCAGCCGGCTCCTCACCAGCCTTCCCTCACCCACTGTTCAATTTGTGTGGTACCTCGTGGGGACCTCTCAGCGTCTGGAACCTGACCCACCCTCCTTACTCTGATTGGGTGTCTCCAGGGTTATTCCCCAGGGAAGCCTCCCTGTTTGAGGAGTCTGTTTTGATGATGTTTTCAACTCTCACCTTCACAGTCCTTAGTCTTAGAGGTCTTCATTGAAGCCAACCAAGCGTGTAGCACTTCAAAAGAAATGTTGCTACATATAAGGTGTCTAACACTGAAATCCCCTCTCTGAGCACAGCGTCTGTCTTTCGCTTTACTCTGAGACTGCAGTGTAGGGTAATACAAAGGGCAGGGGCTTTGGAGCACAGTAGAGACGTGGGACCCTGGGCAGTGACTACCTCCCAGAGCCTCTGTTTTCTTATTAACATGGAAAAGGTAACAGCACATGCCTGGAGAGCGGTGGAGAGAATTAAAAGAGGGGATGTTCGAGAAACATCCAGGGGCTTAGAAGGAACATGTGGGTTCCTTCCTTTTCCCCTGTAGGGGCTGCTTAGTCGAGTCCCCAATACCTATTCCACTCTAGGTGATGTCAGTCATGAGAATTCCTACCCTCTGCTGTGTTTGGTTGAGGCACAGGCAAGTGACCTAATCCTAGTTGGTGGGATATGAGAAGAAGTTCACTGAGGGGCTTTGGAGGAGAGTTTTTCTTCTTTCTGATAAGAGATGCAAGAAAGAGACAATCCTCATTTTCTTCTGGATACTGTGCTCTGTGAAGCTGACCTCTGCAGTTGCTGTGGTTTATTTAGCTACTGTCTGGAGGCTGAGCCAGTATTTGGAGAAGGGCAGAGTCCATAGGTTGTAAGAGAAGCAGAGTCAAAGCCTTCACAGTCCTCATCTAGTGATGCCCTACCTATGGACTTCTCGTGATGTGGGTTAACTCAGATACTCCCTTGCTATTTAAGCCTACTTGATTAGGGTTTTCTGTTCTTTGCAGTTAGAGGCATACAAATTCCTAAACACCTCATGAGTGCCTACTCTTGAAATCATCAGTCCGTCATGTTCTCATGATCCATCCCAATCTCCTCCTGCTTTATAGCCCAATCAGGGCTCCAGAGTCAGCTGTTCCAATAGTAGGACACTGCCAGTCAACTGTGATGGGTTGCCATTTGGTCATTTCTGCCTAAACAGTCCCAATGTTGTTCTTTTGCCTCCAGTCTGCCGGGCTGCAGGGCACTGCTGAAGATGTATAAAATTACACCCCATGGCCATATTATAAGCCCATGCTTTCTTCTTTCTTCAGGCCTTAGCTGCTGCTCCAGTCAATCTCGATTCTTTGCTATTTCCACCTCCACGCAATTACTCATACTTCTCCTGCCAGCTGATATACCCTTTCACTCTCTCTCCCTTGGAGCAGTCTTTCCTGTGCTTCCAGGCCAATCCCAAATCTCAGCAATGAGATGCCAATGCCACCTCCTTGGAACCCCTGCTACACCACATCTCTCTACAAATCCAGGTCAACCTCCTAATATAGATATTCATCCGTTTCTTTTATACTCCCTCATAGACCTGATCTCCTTAGGCATACTTCGTTAAGTATGAAGAAGCTCACAACTATAAATTAAGAAAGAAGCAAGGGGTAAAGACCAAGGGTACAGGTTTTAACTCAACCAGATTCCAGTTTGAAGATGGACCACACCACTTCATAGCAAAAGGAAAGAGGGAAAATTATTCAGTTCTGTGCCACACTTTTTATCCAAAGATAGAAATAATAATACCCACGAAGGGATTTGGGAGGATTGTACAAGATAATTTTATAAAAATGCTAGGCATATTTCTGGTAGCCAATGTGTGTGTATGTGTGTGTGTGTGTGTGTGTGTGTGTATATAAAAATCCTTTCTCTGTGGGGGCGCCTGGGTGGCTCAGTGGGTTGAAGCCTCTGCCTTCAGCTCAGGTCATGATCCTGGGGTCCTGGGATCGAGCCCCGCATTGGGCTCTCTGCTCGGCGGGGAGCCTGCTTCCTCCTCTCGCTTGCCTCTCTGCCTACTTGTGATCTCTGTCTGTCAAACAACAACAACAACAACAAACCAAATCTTTTCTCTGTGGATATCAAGTCATCTGTAGTATTATAAAACTTAATTCGTTTTGGTAACTTTCAAATAAAAATCGAGCCCCTCCATCCTCTTTCCCTTTCCCCATCATACGGACATAAATTCAACGTCCAGCACACACCTTCTGCTGGCCAGAACTGCCCTACATGAAATGATACCTAATGATCAACTGAATATGGAACTAGTCTTTTGCCCTAAGATTCCTGCTCACGATTCCTTAAACACGTGGGGCACCTCACGGATAGCAGGTGCTTCGGCCTGCTGGATGGCCTCACTCAGATGTTTACACCCTCTTCCTCTCAGATAAAAGTGGACCGCAAAATTTTACAAGTCCCTTCCTGTTCCTGTGCTTGAGTGGCTCTCAAACTTTCGTGGGCATGATAATAAGTTGGAGGCTTTTTGTATGGGCAGATTCCTAGCCTCACCCTTGGAGATTCTCTATGGGTCAGCACAGATGTGGCCTAGGACTTTGCATCTTTAGCAAGCATCGGGTGTGATCTTGGTTTCGGTGAGATGCACTAAGGGCTGGGTTATGAGTGGGGTCCGGGAAGCTGGTTTTCACAGGAGTGAGCACACTGTGACATACCCATGCAGGCATGGCTAATAGCCCAGACCTTCGTTGGGTCTCAACAGTTGGACCTCAGACTCCTGCAAGTAACGGGGGCACCAGGGATCTTGTACCAGAGGGAGCATTCCTGGGGTATGCAAGACTCCAAGGGGGATGGGTTGAAATTCACAAGGAGGAGCTTTGGCACTGGTTCAAGAAACAGGATAAGCTAAATCCCTAGATCTGTTTTGGAGACCTAGAATGACCTGGGGATTATTTAGAAGTGAGATGGACAGGTGAACTTGGTGGGGAGGGTGGATCTCAGCCATCAAGGTCTGAAACCAGCAGAAAGTTGGACTATGAAAATGTCATGGTTTTCTAATTCAAACAAGATATTTATTTTTTCATTTCCTTTTCGACCTCCCCTATTATTTGGTGGAGTTTCTGTTGAAAATTTCCCCCCAGTTTGGGGGAACAGCCCTGGGTGAGGTGGGAATTGTAAAATGACCACCATTCATGTTATGGAGGGCCTTCTTGGGCCAGGCATATTTGTGCATCTCCATTTTCTCTAATTTTCACAAGCACTTGATAAGGTAAGTGTGAATAGTTTGTTTTGATGGGGGGCGGTGAGGATCTGAAATGTCAGAGAGGTTAAGCAATCTGCCTAGGACCACACAGCAAAGATGAAACTCACGTGCACAGGGGGAGCCCTTCTTACTGGAGACTCTTTCAGTGCCTCCTCCTGCTCATCCTCGGAGGGCTTTATCTTTCAATGGCCAGAAAAAGACCTCCTAGGACCCACCCACCAATCTATTGCCTTCCCAGACACCTGGCAGAGAAAGTGATTTCTGAAGCAGGAGAAAAGCCAGAAAGATTGCTCAGTTCCTGTGAGTGCTGCTTCCCAGCTGGGGATGACAGTTAATCTTGAAAATCAATTCAGTGCCTGCTCTTGCTGCAGACACTCCCCAGGGCAGGCCAGGCCACAGCTCCTCTCACTGCTGTTAAACAGCACAAAAAGGGGTTGCCAGCATGGGGAGGTCAGGGACAACTGTGCACTGGGACTGAGGTTGGGCACAGAACAGTTGCTGTGGGGCTAGAAGACAGCACCTTCAGCCCCGGGGGCAGGTAGGAAATGAGTGGACAAGAAGTGATTCTGGCCCCTTCTGTCTGGCAAAGAGCAGAATCAGCTCACAGAGGCAACTCTGGGCTCTGCCACAGCAGGCCCAGCCCCTTTGGCTTTGTGGCAAAGCTATCCTTCTCTGTATGCTTTCTGGACTGTGGGCCTGGGTCTTCCCAGACCTCTCTAAAAGTGGGCAAAGGCTGACCCATGGATGATGGCCCAGCGGGGACTCAGGGCCCTCTGCGAATAGCTAGGAAGCTTCTGAAATCTCACATTCATGTCTTCTCAAGGCTGCAATTATGCCAAACTGCCCCAAGACTAGCAGCCTAAGTCAGAGTATGCTAGACCCTTCCTCCGGATCCTGAAAGGCAGCCAAGAGGTACTGAGCTTTCCAAAAGAATCAGTTCTCCTTCATAAAAAGGTGAAATGGGAAGCCTGCCCCATCCCCCAGTGGGACAAGTTATAACATTACTTTATAGAACTGTGGCATTCATCTTAAAGCATTTCACCTGCAAGATCACAGCTCTGGGAGACACTCTGTCCCCATTTTGCAGAGGAGGGAACTGATATTCAGAGCCTTTAACGAGGATTGAAATGGTAGAATGCAAATTTAAATACAGATCTTTTAACTACAAATATCTTCTCTTTATGGCTTCCTCCTACTACATGATTCTATATATCTGGCTCAGTATCTTCTCTTTGGAAGATATTGTCTGTGTGAGTTAGGGGTAATTATGATAATAGTAATGTGCATATTAGAAGGCTGTGAGTTGTCGCAGGGATATAGACATGAAAGTACATTGTAAAGCGACAGTGCAATACCAGGGAATGGAATATTATTATTCAAATTCCTGCCACCTCATCTTCTCTTCCCCTTCAAATATATCCTCAGCAATAACTTCCCTTCCTGTCTCTTCCCTACCAGCTTTATCACCTGAGTAACTAGAATGCGAATCACCATCTGGGGCTGTGTAGTGGGGATTGCTATCACTATTCTGCAAATGAGTAAGCTGAGGCTTTGTGAAATGTCTTTCTTGAGCTAATAAATGCAGTGTTTGGTGGAACCAGCATTCTCTCTGTCCCCTGTTCTGACCACACAGAGTCCCAGGACAGCCGAATTGGAGCCTGGATTCTGGAACTCAAAGTTCATCCCCAGGACAGCCCTCACTCACTACTCCACATCACCTCTCTGTTTTGGTGACCTCCAGGCCTCTCACACCCTGAATGTTCTAGAGGGAGAGTGCCCCTGCAACCTCAGGTACAGTCAGGTCTTATTTATACACGTCACCATCTCCCCAGTGGCTCTATGTCAGGGAGAATGGAAATAGTCCTACCGTCCAAGGCCCAGGGATGGGGTTATCCTACCGTCCAAGGCCTAGGGATGGGGTTATATGAGGACTGTTTCCCTGAATGGCACAGTGGAGACCATCAAAGTGTTTTCACATATGGGTTGGGCAGCAGGGATTAGTTGCTAGAGCCTTGTCCCCATGCTTCTCAAAGTCCATAGTGAGGGGGATGGTTTCTCAAAGCCCGATTCATCTGGGAATCTCAGCCACCTTAGAGGGAAAAACCACATAGGCCTTCCCTTCTAAGAATCCGGAATGGTGGAGAGAACTGGATACTGGGCTCAAAGCTACAGAACCTAGATTTTAGGGTTGAGTGAGGTTTCTGGTGGGAAGCTGTCCGTGCTTGAATCCCAGTGCTGCCCCTTTATAAATGCGTGATTTTGAGTAACTTACTGGATTTCTCTGAGCTGCAGTTTTCGCATCTGAAAAATGGGTGTTGATCCATTAATTCAGCAAGTTTGTAATAAGCAATGAACAGTTGTAGTTCTAGGTATGGGAGTAGAGTGGTGAATGATACAGATGAGACCTTGGGGGCTGATAATAACTCAGGGGGGCAATTTGACAGTGGAGGCAGATGGCCAATAAAGAATTAGACAGGAAAAATGTTAAATAGTGATGAGTACTATAAACAAAAACAGCAGTGTAATGTGATAGGTAAAGGGCTCCTTTAGGTTGGAGAAGTTTAGGGATGGTTCCCCAGAACAGGTGACATTTTAATGAGGTCTGAAGTCAGGCAGTGAGAAAGTAGGAGAGCTCCAGGTGGAGGGCACAGTCTGGGCACAGACTTAGAAGCAAGCACACGTTTGAAGTCAGGGTGCTGGGGCCCAGTGTGGTGAGAGAAGCAGCTGCTGGGAAAGTAGTAGAGTTGGTCAGAAAACCAGCAGGGACCAGATCTCGTGGGTCTCACAGGGCACAGTAAGGAACTTCTCTCTCAATCCTGTGTCTTGGAAACCAGAGGGTTTTAAGCAGAAGAGTGTGGCCTCCCTGGCAATGGCAGCTCCTTTCTGGCTGCTGCTGGAGAATAGTTCTGGAGCGGCCAAGAACAGAAGCCAGGAGATCGGTGTGTGGCTGCTTGTTGCAGTAGTTTGGAGAGTTGGTTATGGGGGCTTTATGTATGGTGGTGGTGAATAGAAGACGTCAGATGCAAGTGTATTTTGTAGGGCTGGAGGAGTTTGATGAGGGATTCGATGAGAGGGTGTGGGAGAGAATCCAGGACGGCACCTGGTTTTAGGAACTACCTCGTAGTCATCTGATGAGGGTTGACCTAGATAATGGATAAACAGCACTCAGCACAGTGCCAGGGACTTAGCAAAGGGTCAGTGCATTTTTATCGTCTTCATTATTTCTTGTCCTGGCTCTGTGACTGATGTTCGGCTGAACTTTGAGTAAGTGCCTCTCTGGTCCTCGGTTTCTGCATGTATACAATATGGCAGACCATATATTCGTTCATTCCCTCCACAAATTGGTATTCCCTCCAAAGAATTGGTATGCCTGGGGTACCTGGGGAGTTCAGTCGGTTAAGCATCTGCCTTTGGCTCAGGTCATGATCCCAGGGTCCTGGGACAGAGTCCCACATTGGGGTTCTTCTTCGGCAGGGAGTCTGCTTTTCCCTCTCTCTCTGCCGCTCCCCCAGCTTGTGCTCTCTCTCTGTCTCTCTCGCTCTCTCTCAAATAAATAAATAAATAAATAAATAAATAAATAAAATCTTTGGAAAAGAAAAAAGAGTTGGTATACTTTCTCCCACACAGTGAGAATTAAGTAATCCAACAAACTTACCTTTTCGTCTTGGCTGCCAGGAAACTCAGAGTCAAATCTGAAGTCTACCTCCAGTAACTATACTAAGCTGCAAGATAGCTTACCTCTTTCTCATGGTTTCCATTTCACATTTCTAGTTTAGTACTATTATCAAGTATATATCAAGTGTCAACTGTCTCGAAGTCTGAATGAAGGTTCTTCAAAAGCCCAGCCTGCATATTTTTCTGGAGTCCATAGAAGAATGATGGTCTAAGACCATAGTCATCACAGTTGTTATGATGCAGATGGTAGACACTGAAACCAAACCACTGAAGGCTTGGGAATGAAAGCATTTGTGGGAATCACACACAAAGTGCCATCAAAGGCAAAAGTATTCTTTCTCACAATACCGCGAAGAAAGGAGACTGGGTGTTCCTCATCTGAGTCAGAATTTGTCTTGTGATTGTTCCTTCAAAAAAAAAAAAAAAGGCAAGAAACCGGTGTATACAGTGCGCAAGCCCTTTCTCTCTCGATTGTTATAGCAACCCCCCAAACCCTTATCACTAGAAGCTCTTTGACAGAGGACGGAAACAGACTCAGAGCGATCCAGTGCTCCAGATCCATCTAATGGGGTGTCATTAGATGACAAGTCCCCCTTCCTTCTGATGCATTCCACTGTCCCCTGTAAGTGAGCCTGATTGCTCTGTGCCCACCTCTTCTAGGGCCTTGTAAATAGTGGTTTTCTCCTTCCCCACGGGGGCTCCCCAGACCCCCTTCTGTGGGCCCTGCCCGGTTCTTCTCACTCACAGGCAAGCAGGCCTTTCAACTACATTCTGAGGCTATGCTGTTTCCCTCTCTCCATCCAATCTTTTGGATAAACCATCCAATTTAGGTCTTGTCATTCTAAGTTTCACCTTTATCTCCAGGGTATTCCTCCCAGTCTTTCTCTCTCCTCCTCCCCATCTTCTAACCCCATTCTAACCTCCCAATGACTGTACAGCAAAGGTGCCAGGTAGGGGTACAGCAGGACAAGCAAAAAGAGGCTTTTCACCAGGAATGGAATTGGCCAGCCTTCAGAACTGTGAGGAATAAACTTCTGTTGTTAATCCCCCCACAAAAAAAATAAATAAATAAAAAAGAGAGAAGATCCTATCACAAAACATGGCAGCCTAAGGGTGAGCTCTCAGCAGGGTCTGCGGAAGGTCCAGGATCCCTTAGGAGGGGCTCAGGGATGTGACTGTAACCATGATTTTCTAGTCCAGGACACCTGAAGTGGGCTAAGCTCTGCAGATAGAGAAGTCAAGGGGGTCCCTGAAGTTAAGGAGCATGGTCTAGTGGATGCGGGGTGTTAGACCATCATTGAACTGAGATCTTCTGTGTATCTATTGCAGACCAGCTGTTAATCAAGACATACACATGAAAAGTCTTAGCAGAAAATTGTTCAAAGCAATCAGAGATGTGCTGTTTATTGGAAACTCGGGTCGAAACTTAAATATCATTGGATTGAATTGAATCAGATTGCAGAAGGTGGGGGCAATTTGAAGGAATCAAGAGTGTATGCATTCAAAGGAAAGAGGGTAATAAAACTGTAATATGCTCTAGTATTAAGAACAAGGATTTCAGAGCCGGAGGGTTTTGACTTCTGGTTCTGGTATATCTCCAGCTAACTGAGCATCTTTAAACAAGTTACCCATTAAGTTAGGCTCCTTGAGCTTGGTTTCTTCATTGGAAAATGAACGGATAATACTTACCTTGGGGGCTATTAGGAAGATTAAATGCAAAAATGCATATAACATAATACAGAGCTTAGAACATAGATGTTTAATAAATATTAGCTGTTACAATTATATTAATAATTATAAAGATGCATTCACAGCCTCAAAGGGTTTATAGCCTCAAAAGGTTTATTATGCCTGAGAAATCTAGAAAAGATCAGCCTTTCTCTCTTAGAAAGTCAGCCTGAGCTGCTGTCTGCTGAGGAGTCCAGTTTGGATACAGAGAATCAAAGTTTTAGAAACTTTAGTCTTTGACGCAGTATCTGGATTTCCCCTCAGACACAGCACGCCCCTAGCCACAGATGTGCGCAACAGCAGGAGCTCCCTTAGTGATTGCTGAGTCAGAAAGTCACAAAGATCTGAAACTTTGATGAAAAAGAGATTTGCTCTAATTCCTCTCCTTCAAATGAAGAAGTCCCTTAGAGTCCTATGATTGAGTCTTATGATTGTATTTTCAGGAAAAGCTCCTGTGGCAGACTGGAGTGGGTGAAAGGCTAAGAGGGGAGAGGGCCCTTGCACAAGACACACCCTTTTCTCTTCAGAGTCGCCTACAAGAAGTTATTGCATTTGAAATTCATTGAGAGTCTAAATTTAATTTCAGGGAGAAGTCATTTGTTTGCCTTTACAGCAAGGGACCCTCCTGGATTTCTTCCTGGTAGACTTCACATTTCCTTTTCTTATCAGTAGTCATTTACTGAGTGAGAACCACAAAAATATTTTCCCACATCATCAACGTTATCAGGAAGCTCCAGAGTTTTCATAGAGCCTGGCATGTTGTAAGCATGAAGAACATGTTTGCTGAATGGAGAAATGAATGAAGTGCCCTAGAGATCTAATTCAACCTGCCTATTTCACTAACTGGAAAACTGAGGCATGGAGCAGAGAAATGAGCCACATAAATTCATCAGGGGCAGAGGAGGTCTACAGCCCAAGATTTCTTCAAGCTTAGAACTTATTATAAAGCCCCAGATTGTAATGACTATTAGATATCACTGTGAACACATGAAGTTGTCATGTTAAATAGAAAATAGACTCTGGCCGACATGGGCAGACTATTGCAAAGGGCATGTATGAGGTACCAGAGGCAATAAAATATTCGTTGCAGGGGTGCCTGAGTGGCTCAGTGGGTTAAAGCCTCTGCCTTCGGCTCAGGTCCTGATCCCAGGGTCCTGGGATCGAGCCCCGAGTCGGGCTCTCTGCTCAGCAGGGAGCTTGCTTCCCTTCCTCTCTCTCTCTCTGCCTGCCTCTCTGCCTACCTGTGATCTCTGTCAAATAAATAAATAAAATCTTTAAAAAAAATATTCATTGCAAAGACTCAACTCTACCATCCCAGCTCCAAAGCAACCATAGGCATCACATAAATGAATGAGCATGACCCTGTCCTCATAAAACTTTGGTAACTATGCAAGGTGAAAAACAATTTTATTTATAGACACCAAAATTTGAACCCCATAATTCATGTGTGTCACAAAGTATTAGTCTTTCGATTTTTTTTTTAGCCATTAAAAAAAAAACAACAACTGCAAAACCATTCTTTGCTCCCAGGCTGTACAAAAACAGGTGGAGGGCTGGATTTGGTCAAGTCCTGGTTTATGGCATTAAAAAGGAGAAAATTCTTGCAGAATTTTTGGCAGCTGCAGAAACTCTCTTTGCCCCTCTCCCACTCCGTAGTTAGAGGGCCAGATGCTCGGAAGAGCGGAGTTCCAAGGGCCACTGCAGCTGGAGACTGTTCCCTCCGCTTGGACTGACTTCTGACTTCTTTCAAAGTGCTCCCGTGGGCCTGCGCAGTTGTGAAAACATCAAAATGTCCTATCATGAGGACTGGTTAAGTAATTATTTCTACACCCCATGACATCATAATAAGTCACCGCACAATGGATGGCAATGTTGATTTCTACTGATAGAGAAACTGTTGGTCCTAATTGAGTGAGGCTAAGCAAGTCATTAAACGTGACATGGAGTGTAATCCCACTGATGTCGATGTAATGCTATCTAAATGCAGAGTAAAAATGAAAAGCAAATATAATATTATAAACAAATGATGGGTTTTTTTTCCTTCTCTTGTTTTCCTATGCTTCATCATGGTGAATGGTCTAATAATTTTATTTATTTTTATTTTTTTTAAAGATTTTGTTTATTTATTTGACAGACAGAGATCACAAGTAGGCAGAGAGGCAGGCAGAGAGAGAGGAAGGGAAGCAGGCTCCCCGCTGAGCAGAGAGCCCGATGCGGGGCTCGATCCCAGGACCCTGGGATCATGACCTGAGCCGAAGGCAGAGGCTTTAACCCACTGAGCCACCCAGGAGCTCCTGGTCTAATAATTTTAAAACCATGTGAAACAGAACCTTAAAAAGGAAAGAAAAAAAAAGACCCTGGTTCTAGATGAAATTTCTAACTGCTGACCTTGAAGTACAAGCATGAGTGACCAGAGACCACTCAAGTAATGTCATCAGCTTAGATCCTTCCTTCTTGGCATGTTTCCCCACACATTAACCCTCAGTCCAAGGGGGCCGGATGCAGCCATGCCCCCCCAACTCTCCACTTGGTCCCTCCTCCTCCTCCTCTTCATCCTCCGTCCCCTCCTTCTTTTTAACCTATGAAACTTTCCATTTTACAGACAAGCCTCGCTGGGTGGAAAAGGCACTAATAAACTAGCTAATGGAGAAATTGATTTCAGCAGCCAACAGAAGAGCACGGTTTCTCACTATAGCAAGCTTCCATGCCACATTGGGGGGAGTTTCTGTGACCTTTTATCTTATACAAATCCAACCCAAATGTTAGATGTAGTTATTCCAAAAAATTTCAGTGATATTATCCCTTTTGCTTTTGTATATTCTTAACTTGGACATGGAGGAGAAAAAGTAAAGGAGTCCAGAAGTGAATATTTGCGGACTACCTACTAGGTGCCAGGCACTTCACTTGTCTTTCCTCACTTACTCCTCACAACCACCCCATAAAGAGGTTCAGAGTCTCTCTTCACAAATGAGGGATGCAATGCTCAGAGACGTGAAGTAATTTGCCAGATATCACACAGCTAGCATGGAGAGGAGCGGGATTAAAAGTATGATTCGACCTGGCTCCACAGACCGTGGCCTTTCAACTACTCCATGCTGCTTAACTCCATTTCGCAGATGAAGACAGGGCTGTATTCAGAAATAGCTCACTACCTTCTATCCCAGGGAATGTAATAATGCAATCTGAAAACTGTGAGAGACCTTGGTAATTCTGCAGTCCCATGGCTTCATTTTACAGATGAGAACACTGAGGCTCTAAGAGAGGAAATGGGTTGTCTCAGTCCCTAGCGTTCAGGTCAGAGAGCAGGGGCTACAGCCCGGGCCTCCCACCTGCGGTGTCCTTCTGCTTGCTCACGGGGTTCCACGTTTCTCAGTTCCACAAGTCAATCAGCTAGGTTCTGTGCTAGATATCTGGGAGATTCTGAGAGTTCAAACTGAGGAAAGAAACAAAGAGAGAGAAGTTTTCTGCGGTTGAAGAGCCTACAGTCTACCACACGAATATCCCTGAGAAATGAACACCATGTTCACTGTTACAATAGAAGGGGGAATGGCTTGAAAAGGGACATAGTTGCAAGGGAGTGAATTTTGGTGTTTCTTTCCGTGTGTGTGTGTGTGTGTGTGTGTGTTCCCTAGGAGTTCTTTGGATTCTGAATTAAGTTCTGTTTTGAACAACAAAAGCCAATTTTTAAGAATGTCCCTCAGTTTTACTCCTAGAGATATAAAAGTTGAATTTATAGCCGGTCAGTTCCATAGCCCTTTTGCCGAAGAAGCAACTGGATTTGGGGTTGCTGGGGGGAGCCCACGGTGCACTGCAGAGCCTTCCCCAAGCAAAGTGCAAGTGTTGAAAATCCCTCTGGCTAGCCAAACTTCTGGCAAGCAAGGAGTTTTTCAACCTGCTTGGGTCTTTGCCAGAAGTTTTAGCTACACAGCCTCACAGCTCTTTCAATAAGCCCTCTCAAGGCAGAAACTTGTGGTGTGCCTCTTGGTGCTTTTCTTTTGACAGCATCTGAAGGTCTTTACAAAGAAAAACAGCCTTTAAACAAGGAACTGGCCCCTGCTGTGTACTTGCCATCTAATCTTGATCCAGTGGTTTCTCTTCTCCAGGCTTCAGGTTCTCTCTCGGTAAAAGGAGAGTATAGGACTGTCTCAGGGGCGGCAGATACACGTCATTTCTCTGGTGGTGTCCTGGAATTGGCTCGTACCAGCTCATAAGGGCTGATGAGCAAATTTTCAGGAATTTCATGAGCCAAGTCACAACTTATTGACTTCTTGAAATCAGCCACGGTGAGAATGCTTAAACCATGTAAACAGATAAATGCCCCGAGTCAGGACATTAGCCCCCACCCCCAGCCTCACCTCTGAGAACTAGTTATTAAAGATTTATCAGCATACCATTGTCTTTGTGACACACCAGTGCTGTTCTATGCTCATGGCAGACTTTGTTAATCTATCACAGAAGTCTGGACCACCTCTACCTAGATGTGACCTAAGAGTCTTTCTTCACTGGATCATTCATTGCTCCCTCTTTCCCTCCTCCTCTCCCTCCTTCCCCCCTTCCCTCCCTCCCTCCTTTATTCTTTCCTTCCAATCCTTTATGCAGCAAAGAATTTTTTTTTTTTTAGAGAGAGAGAAGGAGGGAGGGGCAGAGGGAGAAGGAGAGAGAGAATCTAAAGCAGACTCCACACTGAGTGTGGCGTCCGATGTGTAACTTAAGCTCGTGACCCTGAGATCATGACCTGAGCTGAAATGGAGAGTCAGACCCTTCATTGAGCCACCCACACCCCCAATGCAGCAAAGAATCTTTGATGCCTTCATGTGTCGGGCAGTGGGGGTGGACAAATGAACAGAATCTACAAAATTCCTCTTCACATGAAATGTACTTTCTAGTGGAGAGAAACAGATAATAATGAGTAAAAAATGAATGAAAAATAATTTCATGTGGTATAAGTGCTCAAGAGGAAAAAAATCTAAGCCTAAGGACAGACAGAGTTAGATGTGATCATCAGGGGACACTCTCCAGGGAAGTGGCTTTGAGCTGAGACCTGAATGATAAGAAAACGGTGGTCCTGTGCAAAGCCAAGGGATAGGCATCCTGGGAAGAGGGAAGAGCTCGTGCAGAAACACTGAGGTGAAAACAAACTTGCTGAGGGGCGCCCGGGTGGCTCAGTGAGTTGAGCGTCCGACTCTTGAGTTCAGCCCAGGTAATGATTTCAGGGTCGTGAGATTGAGCCCCTAGTTGGGCTCCGTGCTCAGCCTCTCCGTCTGCTCTTCCCCCGTCCCTGCTTGTGTGTGCTCTCTTTCTGCCTCAAATAGATAAGTAAAACCTTTAAAAAAAAAAAAAAGAAAAGAAAAGAATACACACTTGGTGTGTTTAAGAACCCAAAAGACCGTGTGACTCACACATACAGCAAGCAGCCATGAGTGCAAAGAGTGGTGAGAGGAGTAGGCAGGCCCGGATTTGTAGCATCTTATAACACATAGTAATGGATGGAGGATTTATTGCAAAAGAACTAGGAAGTTGTTGGAGCAGGAGAACTCAACCACTATCAACTGACAGGCCTTTCTAAACATAATTGTGGTGAAGTTTATACATCACAAAATTAACCATTTTAAAGCAAGCAACTAAGAGGCACTTAGTATATTCATAATGTCGTATCTAGTTCCAAAATATTTTTATTATCCTAAAAGGAAACCTTGGACCCACGAAACTCAAATGATCCACCAGGGGCCTGAAGGCCTGGCCATAACCTTCCTGTCTGATGATGCAGAGGCCAGGCCCCAGGTCCAGTTGCCCTGGACCTCATTGCTTCTGATGTTTGACCTGATAGCTCTGAATAAACTCATTTATGGTTTCATAGTTCTGGGATCACTTTTCAAAATCTCCATGGAATTCCAGGAACATCTTTAAATGTAGGAAGGGTGAAGTCAATTACCTAAGATAGTTCTCGTGACATGTAATACTCAACATTGAGTGAGATCAAACAGAATAACATCAAAGAGCAATACTAGATATACTTTTTTTCAAATGTCCAGCCCTCCAGTGATATATTCCACCAAGATCTCACCAGAAACAAGTGCATCATCCAGATAAATCAGCCCTTGTCCTGCTTGCTTTCTTTTATCCAACACTAAAAAGTATAAGTAATCAAACTGACAAGATCCCACAAGCTATATAAAGACATTTTTTTCTTGGTCTCCTAATTAGCTATAGATAGTTGCTAAAATCCATTAATCAAATTAAGGACTAAAAGTCACTGCCTCACTAGAACAACTCTGAAAATCCTGGCTTTGGAGTTTAGAATATTGATCTGTTTTGCTTTTTTCCTAGTGTACCTATTCTTGGAATGGTAGTCTGTACACTTTTCAATCTTACCTAGTTTCTGATGCACTACTGCAATTGGGGAACACAACGTTAGGGGCATGGGAATTGGAGAGTGTGTTGTTAATCTTTAATGTGTTCTTACATATCCCTGAATTTAAGATGATCTAATTCCAAAAGCATTGAGAACCCTGAAGCTCTGAGTGATGTTGTTCTCCCTCCATGTCTCACTGATAGAGGAGGAAAAAGGCATGGATGCCAGTGCAGTTCACCAAGATAACACACCCAGACACACACACACACACACACACACACACACACCCCACAGCATGGCTTGGAGAGATTTGGCAGTGGGAGATAGGTAACTTTTAGACCTGCTCAAGGAATATGCCAGTCGAAGTTCTAAGTGAACTAGGAATTGGATCTGTGGTTTTAGGTTGAGGAATGAAGTCTGTATTGGTAACTTACATTTTGAACTCATCAGATTAGATACAGTAATTCCAGCTCCGGGATTATATTAGATGAACCAGGAAGACAGTATAAAGTGACCATCAAGAAGGGACTGAGGACAGAGTATCAACAGCTAAGAATAGGCAAAGAGAAGATCCAGGATGTCCAAGAGCTTCCTGGAAGAGGGTATACTACAATCTTCTGGGCAGCATACTTTGTGAAGGAGTGTGCACTCTCTCAGGCCAGGAAAAACTGCAGAAACCCTAGATAGGACACTTGTGGGGGAAAATTCCACTAGCGGTCCTCTGACCAATTCCAGCTAACTGCTCTGAAAACTTTCTTCCAACACAAACCTCTCCTGAACTTCAGATCTGTGTTTTCCAGCATCTCCTTAATGCCCACAAAGGCCTCATCCTTCCTTGCAAAGATGATCCTAGATGAGAAATACTTAAAAAGTACAATAGCAGGAGTCTGGGACTGATGATGCAGAGAAGTAAAGAAGAGGAAGTTGCCCAAAGGAAGATTTTAACATCCTTTTTTTTTTTTTTTTAAATTGAAGTACATTTGACATGTAGCATCCTTTGAAAAAATATTTAAAGATAGAAAAGCTGTATTTAAAAAAAGAAACAGGGACGCCTGGGTGGCTCAGTTGGTTAAGTGGCTGCCTTCGGCTCAGGTCATGATCCCAGCGTCCTGGGATCGAGTCCCGCATCGGGCTCCTTGCTCAGCAGGGAGCCTGCTTCTCCCTCTGCCTCTGCCCGCCACTCTGTCTGCCTGTGCTCGCTCTCTCTCTCTCTCTCTGACAAATAAATAAATAAAATCTTTTAAAAATTAATAAAGAAAGAAAGAAAGAAAGAAAGAAAGTTACCGGATATTTCTGGTATTAACTGTCTCTATCTCCTAAGGACTTGAGCTCTTGAGGTTGAGAATGTATTATTTCCGTGTCCCGGTGCTTAGAGTAACGTCTGGCACAGATAAGAGCTATAAACAAATGTTGTAGCGTTGATTTGAATGCACTTTCAAATGGGGCCAGTGAGACCTTCCTACGAGGGCTTACCAGAAACATCCCCAGGGGACCCTAGTCACTTTTGCTTAGGCAATAATTTCGTCACTCGAATGAGGGAATTGGGTCGCATTCTGGGACAAGCAGCAGAAAACACTTCTCAATTGCACCAGACTAGTTTATTATACCTACCTCTAGTGGCGACTTTATCACCAGACTATTATTTTACTTCTAATCGCTGCATGTGTGTGTATACAAATATATGCGTGTGTGTGTGTTATAACATTATAAATCACTGTATTGTGTATGTTATATATAATCAACACCTTGTGTTAAAGCAACTCAAGGATCATGCATTTGTAATCGATTCCATGTTTAATAGCACCATCGAGGGGGAGGGGAACGGCAAGTTGTTGAATGGGTACGGAGTTTTAATTTTATAAGACGAAGAATTCTGAATGTTGATGGTGGTGATGGCTGCACAGACATGAGAATGTACCTAAATGCCCCTGAACTGGACAGTTATGAATGGTGGAGACGGTAAATTTTATGTTATATATTTTTTGCCGCAGTTAAAGATAAAAATGTAAAAAATGAAAGTTCCATTTTTAAAAATGGAATCGTCGTTTCCTCTTCAAAGGTTTTGGTTTTTGTGTCGTCTCTGGGCAGGAAAGTGGAGAGGGGGAGACTGAAGCTCATTCACAGGGCCACGGACAATGATACATGTCATTCTCGGTGAGTAGTAAGCTGTGCAAGAGGGCGAGGTGTTGGATGCTGTGGTGGGTTGAATTTTGTCCCCCAAAAATGTACGCTCAAGACCCCCGGGAATTGTGAATGTGAGCTTATTTGGAAGATGGGTTTGTGCAGATGTAATCAAGTTGAGATGGTTGGGTCTAATCTGGTGTGACAGGTATGCTTATAAAAGAAAAGAGACACAGAGGCAGGAGACATGCAGGGAGAGCTCCATGCAAGGGTCAAGGGTATGACTGATGCAGTTATGAGCCAACGAACAGTAAGGATTGCTTGTAACCACCTGAAGTTAGAAAGACGCAAGGAAGGACTCCCCTCCAGCCTTCGGAGAGACTGTGTAGACACCTTGATTTTGGACTTTTGGTCTCTGAACTGTGAGAGAACAAATTTCTATTGTTACAAGCCACCCAGTTCATAGTATTATTTACAGCAGCTATACAAACTATACAATTACCAAGGAGAAGGGGATCCCCTCCAGTCCTTTCTGGATTACAAATGCATTTGCTTAGCTAGGGGAATGGGCTGGTGTAGGCAGTCTTTACTGGGCTTTCTTACCATGTGCTGGCCTCACAGTAGGGGGTGGGATGGTAGGGGTCTTGCTCTTATGACTCATAGTCTTTCTTTAATGGGTGACAGAAGACAGACTTAAGGGTCACCTATAAGTTAAAGAGAAGTTACAGTACCGGTGGAATGTTTCCTATTCGGGGAGACATACTCCTGCCATGTGGCTGAGATGCTCCTCTTAAGGAAAGAAGCAGTTTGGAGCAGTGGAAAGAATGTAGTTTGGGAACCAGATGAATGAGACTTTTTTCCAGGCTTTAGGAAGCCTATAGTCTTGAAAGGGTAAGATACAAGTCATTACATCTATTATAGGGCAAAATGTGTCATTGTCCATCTGAGAGATAGAAAACACTTAAGTGAATGTGTGATTATAGGTCTACAGGAAGATTTCCAGAAAGGGAAGGCACTGCCATGAATTTCTAAAGCATTGGCAGACTGGGGGACAGAGAGAAAAATTTAGTCTGGGGGAAGGGAGGAGACACAGGGAAGGAGGAACATCTAGGATCCATTCAGAGCCTCATGAAGTTTGAGGAGAGCATTCATTCTGCAAAGACAAGAAGCGTCAAGGCCATGCTAAAATCCCAGGTTGGATTTTCCAGGTGTTGGGGAGACTTCATGGGTATCTGAGCAAGAAAGCATTATGATAAGATCTGGGTTTAGATAGAATATCATGATGGCTGTGTTTAGTATGACTTGGAAGAGGAACAGTGTGGAAGCAGAGAGAACAAATGGAAATGCATTGTTCAATCAATCGTATTTTCTAGAGTGGTAACTTTCCAATCATCCTTCTAGTCTTTGGAGATTTGATTACACGTGAAGTTCAGAATCCATAAAGAAAGTTCACAGAGCAAGAGTCTTCAAATACAGAGTTAAAACAAAGAAGCAAGTTCCTGCCAGCTGCCCCCTTTACCCCTCTTCCTATCACCCTAAAGAATAGATGTGTCACCATTACCTTACAGTTAACAAATTACAGGAGGCACAATTGTGCCAGGGGATTTAGTTAGGAGCCCCCGATTTGTAATGATAGGACAGAGTTACTGTAGACTAATTGAGATGTATTGGCTGCATACCACCTCCAAGCCCACTCTGATAAACCTTAGTCATTTATCTCCAAAAAGAGAGAGTCTACCAAGTATCAGCAACCTTTTTATTTTTGCACCAGGACCAACTGAGGGGAAAAAAAGGTATGCACAGGTTTTCTGTCAGTCAGAATGGGAAAAAAATAGTTTTAATGATTCCTGTGGAGCAATGTATATTTTAACAACTTGAGTTAGCTGCTTATTAAATAGAAAAATGCGAGTGAAAAATTTGGCACTGCCTTCTAGTCACTAAGATGTTAATTTCTGTGCATATTGGAGAAATTGCAACAAGGAAGCAGCTTTTTAGTTTCTAACTTCATGCTTTAATTAGATCAAGGATTATATTGCTTATCATAAATTAACACACAAATTAGATCATATGTGTGACTAGGTGGGCCACATATATTCTTCAGACCAAGGATTGCTCACTGCTGATTTAGGCAAAACTCTTTATTGGACAACTTGGAAAATGAGTCCCGGAGATGATTTGCTTGTGGTCATATGCCTACCAAATTACTGAATTCTACCAAAGATCATTCATTTGGGATCACATATATTTATGGTCTTGCTATTATTTGTCTGTTTGTTCAAAAAATACTTGTTGAGCACCTACTAAATACCAAGCATCTTTCAAGTGCTGGAAATACAATGGTAAAAAAGACAAAGTCCCTTTCTTACATTGTAGTGAGAGAGAGAAAAACAAATCAGATAATAAATAATAAAAACACTAGCCATTCGTAATATAAATGCTATGAGAAATAGTATGAAACAAAGTCAATTAGGATAAAGGTAGAGGCTGCTTTTTATCTTTTTATTAATTTTTTAAAAGATTTTATTTATTTGACAGAGAGAGAGAGAGAGAGGGAACAAGCAGGGGAAGTGGGAGAGGGAGAAGCAGGCTTCCCGCTGAGCAGGGAGCCTGATGAGGGGCTCGATCCCACGACCCCTGGGGATCATGACCTGAGCTGAAGGCAGATGTTTAACAACTGAGCCACCCAGGTGCCCCTAGAGGCTGCTTTCTAAAAAATTAGAATTTATTTTTAGAGGCGGTGTTAGGTTCACAGCAAAAGTGAGCAGAAAATACAGAGATTTTTCATACAGGTGCATGGCCACTATCCCCATCCCACACCAGGGTGGTGTATTTAATGGACCTACACTGACAACGTCATTCCCACTCAGAGTCCATGATTTAGACTGGAGTTCACTCTCTGTGTCATACATTCTACGGGTTTCAACAAATTTATAATGATATACTTTTTTTTTTTTTAAATCTCTAACACTTTCACTATAAAATAGATCCTCCTGTTGAGTTACCTGGGAAGGAGTTTGGGGTCAATACCCTGCCATTCATTTTCCAGAAAGCAGAACACCATTTCCAACTTTTCAACTCATTTTTAAGCTCGCAGATCTGAGGGGTTGGGATGGCTACTTGTATGGATTTCGTGAGAATATAACCAGGACATTAGCTCTCTGTCCTCTTCTCTGAATTCCTCTATAGAATTCACACGTCCGGCAGCATTTGTGAGCAATCTGCTCCTTGTGTAACGAACAAAGGGGGTTGGCACATACATGAAGCAGCATTCCGCCTGGAACCCCAAGTTCAGACATCTCCCCTGCCTTTGGTTCTCTTTCTATTGCCCACCTACAAGGGGTCCTTCTTTCCTCTCTTTTGGTATCAAGGGAAATGTAGCCACCCTCTCCCTTTCCACAGTTCAGCTCCTCCCCAGAAGCTATCTCTCAAGTACCACACCCCCCGGCTCCCCCTTCCATGAAAGAGAAGGCTGGCGGGGTATCTGAGCTGCCACCTTTTAAGGCCGAGTCATGACTCCTCTCTCACACCGGAGCACGCCTTCTGGGCACTTGCTCCCACATACGTGGCTTTTGCAACACTTCCCCATAGATTATAGAAATGCTCCGTGGAGAAGAATTTCTATGTCCTGCTCGTTATTGGGTGATATGGGAGGGATAGCGAAGCACCTCACACGCAATGAATGAAAACGCGCGAATGTGCACAAGGGGTAAGAAGAATGGGCAGCGTCTTGGATTGTGCTTCTGTGTACTCTTCTAGGCTCAAACTGGGTTGTTTAATTAAAACCATCTGGCCCGTTCAGCAGTAGCTAGCACAAGGAAATACTATGAGGACTGGTTTTCTGACATTAAATATGACTTTTCAAACCCAAATGGTTCTTATTATTAGGTCTAGAATCAGAGGACTGAATTAGCTTTAGGGGTAGAACTGTAAACAGAAAAAGTGTTCATGAACAAGCCCATCACCCTTCCTTGTATCTCTTCATGATGATGGAAAAATCTAATGTATTTGGGGAAAAATAGTAGCCCAACATTATCAAGGGAATATGCCTGATATAAGTGTAATCTATACACATAGACTTTTTTTTTTAAAGATTTTATTTATTTATTTGACAGACAGAGATTACAAGCAGGCAAGAGAGGCAGGCAGGGAGAGAGAGGAGGAAGCGGGCTCTCTGCGGAGCAGACAGCCCCATGTGGGGCTCAATCCCAGGACCCTGGGATCATGACCTGAGCTGAAAGCAGAGGCTTTAACCCACTGAGCCACCCAGGCGCCCCACATAGACATTTATATATGAAAAAAACTTCTTTTTAGAACAGTTACATTTCTCCATCTCTCTTATTATTTCGAAGCCTATGGCTCTGATATTTTTTCTAAGATTTTTTCACCATGAGACCTTCAGAAAAATTTCCTGAAGGATCCCTTAGTAAATTAATACTGCTATATTAAGACTCTTAAATCCTTTAATAATTCTTTGGATAATTCCTAAATTACTCTAAGAACTGTATCCTTGGAAATAAATCCTAAGAACAAAATGAACATGGTTTTGTTGGAAGGACCCGCTAAAGAAAATAGGCATCTTAACATGCAGTAGGAAAGTGGCAAAAGCTTTTTAGACAACCATTAGCTATCCTCATGGAGGAATAGATTAAAATGTCTAAAAGAAACAGAAATGTTAAATGCTCTAATTTCCCATCGAGTATGTAATTTCTTTTTTGTTTTGTTTTATATCCAACCAGTTGGAACCTGCAAAATAATACAGCACAGATTTCTTTTTGTTGGTCCTATAATACTTCCCTCAGAACAATTATGCATGCGATTTGGGGACTGTCACCGCCAAACTGATGTCTTCCCTTGAGACCACGGGGAACAATTGCCCTTCCCCGTGGGGTGGCTCTAAAAGCTGAGTCTAAAAGCTGAGCCCGTTTGATGAATGGCAGCCGCTCCCCGGAGTGTGCCACCCTTTGTGGGTGAGGCAGGGAGGCTGCACAGTGGGGCCAGAATACTTTCTCCCAAACGGTCAGCTGCAAATTGTCTGTGATTACCGCAGAGCCCTTAACAACCAGAGAGCAGAAACCACGACCATTTTTTTAAATGAGCGGAAAACGTGTTTGGGGGTTTTTTGCATCCCCTAAGGGGCTTATTTTTTGTTTATTTTTAAATTGTCCCAGTTTGTTTCAATCCTTTTCTAGGCTTTTATGTCATTAACTGAATGAGGCACGGACATTTGATTTGCAACCAAGTAACACATAATGTATTTTTATGTCCCGAACCTCATGTGCTATAACTCCAGATCCAGAACATGTCTGAAAAATAAATATTTCATTAATTTAATTCCCTAAATAGCCATTTCCCCCCCCTTCTCATTTGCTCTCCTACCTCCCCCCTTTTTCTCTCTCTCATCTTCATTGGTTTCAAAACTTCTGGAAAATGAACCTATTGAGTGTGCTGTGTGGTGGATGGGGGTGGGGGGTGGGAGGGAAGGAGTGTGGACTTTGGAGACGGGGATTAAAATCCCTGCTTGGGTCCTGGCTAACCCTGTGCTTTTTGGACAAATTACTTACCCTCTCTGAGACTCAACTTCTTCTCTGTGGAGTGGGGTTAGTAAAGCTCTAGAATACTGGAAAGATTCTAGGATAGAGGTGAAATAGAGTCCTCCCAGGGGCTGGGTCGTGGAGCAGTAGGGGTATGAGAGCCATGAGCCAGGGGTTGACTCCCCAATGGACCCCTCACTATCTGCATCAGATTCCTTCATTTCTCAGTGTCTCACTTTTCTTATTTATAAAAAAGGAACAAAAAGAGTACTTACCTTGTCTGATTGTTGGGAGGCTCCAATGACTTCATCCTACATGCTTAGACAATGCCTACCCCATACTAAGCACTTGACACAGGCTTGCGGTCATTGTAAAGCCATGGAACTGCCCTGCTCTCCACCTGCCTTCTCATCTTCAGGCTATGTCAGAGGTGTGTCCACTCCCTCCATTCCAAACTCAGGGCCACTTGGGCGAAACTGGCCAGCTCCAAAGTTTAGCTTCTTTCCTATACCAGGAGTTGATGCAGCGCCCCTCAGAGTCAATGCGTGCCCTGTGGTGTGGCTGGAGGTGCCCTCAGGCAGTGACTAGATTTTTATCTTACAAGGTCTAGAAACAGATTGGGTGTTGGCGACATTCATTCAGGGGGAAGACAACATTGCCAAGCTGGATGATGGCTACACTCCCAGAACGGCCCATCCTGCCCTGGCCAGTCTGTGGGGCCATGGTCAGTGCCTTCATCCTCCAGAGCTCTTGGTTATGACCTTTGTTCAAGTTAGGATCCCAAACTAAGGCACAAGGGGACCTAGTGCTGCTGCAGAGTCTGGGGTAATGTAGAAAGTACAGAAGAGCTGACTACCAAGGACCACTCCCTAACTCAGGTGAGAGAGACTGGGGCCCTTGCATGTTTTCAAAGGGCAGGAAATGAGACCAGGGAGAGTCATGGTGATGCCATGAAATACTGGATCGTCCAGAGATCTGGTTAGGAGAACTGCCCTCATAGAGCCCAACACAGTTGTATCTGCCAATCAGAAGCCACAAACTCCACTTTCAGGGTTTTCTCAGACTTCTGTACTTCCTCTAATCAGCGTTCTCCCGGCAAGTGGCATTCAGAATTTCCCTTCATTGGGTGAGATCTGGTATCAAACTCATATACTGAAAACAATCTCTCTCCTATAATCAGGGTGACACTGGATGGTGGGCTCAGCCTGGCATAGCGGGTACAGTAATTATCATCACCCACGAATTTCCTATATGTTGGCTTCTTGCTTCTACCAGCCAGTGGACACACAAGCAGGGGGCTGTGCGATCCAGCACAGGTTCCCATTCTGAGTCACCGTGCCCCATGACCCACTACACAGATTCCCCAAACTTATGAATGATTGCCCATCTTAAGGCCAGAAGTTCCGATTTGTGGGTTGGGGACCTGCTCTCGCATTTATATAGGCCTTGGATAGCGAGAGTTGTAGACTTCTCTCTTTATTTTTGTCCTACTATAATATATACCCAGACCCTCAAAGCTGACCTCTGGGTATAAAATAAGGACTTAGAAGAATCTAATTCTAATACCTGGTCACAGGTCTCCCTTTCCCAGTTCTCAAAAGGGTTGAGAGACTGGTGACAGTGGTGTGCGTGGGGTGTCTGGGTTATCTTTACCCCTGGAGCTTCCTTTTCCTCTTAGGATAGAACCCTAGTCTTAACCGGATAGCCTCAAAATAGGTCACTAAGTGGTTTAGCAATCCAGAAATAATCCTTTACGAATGTCCTATAATACCTCCAGCTCCCAGAGCCCTGTGATTCTGAGAAAGACTCACCAACTAAATGTAACCTGTCAGACAAGGACTTCTCCTTAAAGATGCACAGAAGGAATCTTGCTGCAGTACAAAATAAATAAATGCTCTGCAGGTTACCAAGTAGCCAAGGGTTCAGTGGGATAATCTGCTATAGTCACAGCATTTTACCCAGATTCCATTTAATTCAAATTCTCAATCACATTCCCCACCAGGATACCCATTTAAAAGTTTGATATTGAGTGTGAAAATAGGAGGGTCTGGACTATAAGATCCTTAAGAGATCTAGCAACTTATTGTTATAGTTCATCTAAAATATTTGACCATCAGAATCTTGGATAAATTATTCTGGGAAAATTATAGACACTTCTCATGATGGCTTTCTTAAGATAATCTGAAACTTTTGAAGTTGGCCAGCTTCAAGTTATTTAATACATACTGGCCACATTTCTAAAGTCCAATTCTGAATAGAACTCATAAAAGAGCTTTTGAGCTCTTCAGAGAACATTGGTCAAGTCTGACCTCTGTCCTTCCTTGGTGACATAATCTGCAGAGGATCTTTGCAGAACCCTAATCAAGCCACTTTACCTGAACCAAGTGAGCGGGGAGGGGAGGGACTGAGGTGACGAAGACTCAGCATTTGAGTGACTAATTTGGTCTCCTTGTAGCCTGGAGCTAACAGATTGGATCTGACACCAGCACTAAAACACATTTCCTCTATAGGAAGTTGAATATGAATGCAGAAGCAGAAAGACAATGGTGAAGTATGCTTACCAGACCTCAACCAGTCAGTAGAGTCAGGTTCAAGGCTGCTTTCTTAGAGGGAAGTGTGTACAGAAAAGTTAATATAGGCAATACAAGTGGGTGTGGCCACCCTAGAGGCCTTTGTTAAGTTAATCATTCTGGGGGTGGCCTCAGAGTATCAAAAGAGACATCCCAAAGCAGATAAACATTTAACTCACAAATTTGTAATATCTAGTAATTGCCATCATCTGATTTAGCTGCTAAGACTGCCCCTCAAAGGCTTCTGACTCAGTTGCCTATCTTATCCATGGACATTACTATCATAAGTTGGGCCAGACCCTGAAGAGGATGTCAACATCTTGCTTTCATTGTTTGAGAGTGATTTCATTAGATTTTAGCCTGTCTTTGTTTTGATGTCTGTAGACTGTGCTGGAACACAGACCTGGCCAAAGCTGTTTCCTCTTTCAGCCTGGCTTGGCTTGGCTCCTGAGTGATTTAAGACCTGTTTTGGAACTAAGTGTGGGAGTTGGGACTGATGTGAAGTCAAGGTCAGATACATAACCATTGTCATGAGGAGATCCAGGCAGAACTGGATCTGCAGATCCACAGGAAATGTTCTTCATGGGCCTTGCCCCATAGGTGATAAATGATCTAATTCATTCTCCTTGGGCAGAGGCAAGGGATCCCTTCCACATGTTCTCCAACCCAAGGTCCCGAGTCCATATAGGAAGATATAAGAGATTATAGTCCTGGGAGATCCTTCCAGGAATGCTTCACTGAGGAAAAGAGATGGTTTTGGGATCCATCTGAGATGCCTTGTGTTGGAGTCAGAAGGTGGTGACAGGGTTGGTGTAGTTTTGTCTGCCTAGATAAGGAGTTTTGGACATAGGGGCCCAGTCCTGTCACCTGTCACTGAAGAGTCACCTCAGAGTTCCCCTGGGCTCCGCTGGAGCTGCATCCCAGTTTGACTCTCCTTTCCACTCACCCAACCCTTCTCCTATCACTTCCTTCCCGAGAATACGTCTGTGCACAAATTGCTTCTCACAGTGTTTCCCAGGGACCTTGACCTTTAACTTCTTATGCTCTGGCTTCTTGTCCTCTAGGGACTGTGATCAGGCACTTTGGGGGTCCCTCCCCCATCAGAAAGGCTTGGTGGAAGGCCTTGGCTCCTCCAGGATTCTTACAAAAATGCAAGTTGAGACCTTTTACTGTCAAGATGACCTCTGTGGTTCATCCTCCTGCACTTCACAATGGCAAACAACATTTCTTCTCCCGGGGAAACCATTCTTATGTCCAAAGTCAAGAGAACAACTGGGCCAGTAACACCCCAAAATGGTATTGTGGCAAAAAACAAAAATAAAAAGACTCTAGAAAAACAAATTACTTCCTAAAGTTTAACTCTCTATAAATCTACACATAGAAGGAGGGGGTTGGATAAGGCTTATTTTTCATAGGTCTTGCACCAACTGAGTTTCACAATTTGATCATGCCTCAGCCAGAAGTTTAACTTCTGACGTCTTCAGATGTGCAACGGAGAGGCCAGAACTTCCTTCTGTTGCTCAAGTTCAGCATACCACAAAGAGGGAGAGAAATATAATGAAAAGGAAAAGAGATAAATGATTAGTTATAATTCCGTGAATAGCTAGATAAATATTGACTGAGAGTGCCTAAGAAAAAGAAGCGTTCAGATCTGCCTGGAAAAATTAGCTTCCCTCCCTCCCTCCCTCCCCCTACTGCTCAGCAGCTCTGCCTGGAGAATCTGGCTCTGTTATTTCTCTCAGTGGGAGCTGCCATTTTAATGACTCAGCACAGCACTTTTCCAGCAGGAGACCCTGCCTCAGGTGGCTGATCAGGCCTGGGAGAATTGAGGTCTCATTTAAACTAAGTCACAAATTTCCCAACTTGTTTTAAAGGGAAATAGATTTGTAAAAATAACAATAATAATTATTTGACAGTGCTGTTACAGCTCCCAGATCAAAATTTAACCTTTAAAGTAGAATCCATCCTTTTCCTTCCCCCAATGAAAGTCGCTTTCTACTTCTCTGTCGGGCCTTTCCAACCTGAGCTGAAACATTCGCTGGCTCCAATAAGCCTAATGTGAGTGAAGAAAAGAGCAGCAGAAGGATTTGTTTCTTTGAGTTTTGGGTCTTTTTAAAAATACTCATTATTGGGCACCTGGGTGGCTCAGTCGGTTAAACATCTGCCTTCAGCTCAGGTCATGATCCCAGAGTCCGGGGATGGAGTCCCACTTCATACTCCTTGCTCATGGGGGAGCCTGCTTCTCCTTCTCCTCCCAGCTTGTGGTCCCTTGCGCTCCCTTGTGCTTGCTTGTGCTCACTCATGCTCTCTGTGGCTATCTTTGTCTCTCTCTCTTAAATAAAATCTCTAAAAAATTAAATAAACAAATAAATAAAATATTCATTATTGTTCACCTATTAGCCATTTACATGCATTTTTAAAGTAATTTTGCCTTCATATTTTATGCCTTTACCAAAATGTTATATAACACAAACCTTTTCACTTGGGAGGAAGTGGCTGATACTTTTCTATGTAATTTTACATAATTTGAAAAACTGCCCTCAGGAGCTTTTATTCCTTTTTTAAATAAATTGGTGTAATTTATATATGGTGGATTGCATTGATCATCCCACCGGGTTCATGGCCTCCCTCAGCCCAAGGTCCACCTGGGGACCTGTATTCTCCTACCCCCTCCAAGTCCCATCCAGCTCAACCCTGGCCCATTGCCAGGCCATTCTCCCCTTGGAGCTCTGTGCTAGACCTCTGTAAGAGCCTCCACAGCCTCACCCGAACCCAGACCCAGGGCAGCTGCCTGCTCCACGGCCCCCTCCAATGAAGGCTGCTCACCCTCTCACACCTTCCACCTCAGGACCATCGATGGCATTAAGATACTCGTACCTCCCTACTCACCTGTCCAGAACATCATCTGACTCTTTTCTTCTGCATCTTCTTCTTTAAGGCAATCCCACTGCTCTTTGCCTAACCCCAGGGACATGAGTTACCAACCCCAGTGCCATTTCCCTTCACACATAGAGGGTTTTTATACCTACTCACAGACCTCTTCTCCTCCCACGTGTCCTTCATCTTCCTCAAAGGCTTAGAATATGCAAGGATGCACTCTTCAACCTTTATTGAGCCCTAAGCATGTCCCACTGTCTCTGTGGCTGTTCTTCCCATTTCTGCTTGAAACTATCAGCGTGTGGTGTCTCCCCAATGCCTTGGGCTTCTAGGACCTCAGCCCTGTGTCCAACTCCCCAGCTCATAAGTTTCCTGCAAGCAGCTTCTGAGACCTGGGACTAACATCTCATCTTCCTTACATCTTCACTGGTTACCGCTGGTTTAACCTAGATCTTCAAGTGCTGCTGCTTTCCTTCCAACACCTCAACTGTGTACCCTTTGAGCCAGATCCTCATCAATGCTCCATATGGATCCTTGCAGATCCATATCAGGGCAACTGGCTAGCTCTTCATCCAATCTCTTGAGTCTCGCTCCTGCTGCTGGGGCCAAACTACAGCAACGAATTGCCTTTGTTGCAATTATCTGAGGGCTATGTGACTGCTTTCTAGTCCATGGGATGTGAATGGCATGAGCTACACCCTTTCAAGACCTGGCCTGCCATGGTCTCTAATCTCTAATCCTTCATGCTACTCCCCCTTTGTAAAGTGAATGTTGATACCCAGGATGACCTTGAAAGCCACCTGATGAAGATGGCAGAGCTATTCAAGGTGACAACCTTGAATTTCTGAAGGAAACATGATCCCTCTGTCTTAGTCACTTCAAGGCTGCTATAACAAAATACCACAGGCTGGGTGGATTAAATAACAGAATTCTTTGTCTCATGTTTCTGGAGGCTGGGAAGTCCAAGATCAAGATGCTGGCCAATGCGATTCCTACTGAGAGCTCACCTCCTGGGATGCAGAAAGATTCCTTCTTGTGATGTCCTTACATGGTGGAGAATCAGGTCCTCTCTCTTGTGTCTCTTGTTGGGGCACTAATCCTGCTCTTGGGGCCTCTGCTCTCATGACCTTATCACCACACAAAAGCCCATCTCCTAATGTCTTGACACTGGGGACCTACTAGGTGATACCACCCCCACTCCCTGCCCCTTGATGTGCTCCTATAATGGCAGAAAAACACACACATTGACCGTGAATAAAAAACAAGCTTTTAACAAAGTCAGGCCTCT
This sequence comes from Mellivora capensis, assembly GCA_004024625.1. Taxonomy (NCBI): domain Eukaryota; kingdom Metazoa; phylum Chordata; class Mammalia; order Carnivora; family Mustelidae; genus Mellivora; species Mellivora capensis. Next base: position 51,034 of record PISX010002432.1, on the reverse strand, counting down.
GAAATTTTAGAGTTCATTTGTTGCAGCAGTTAGTTTCATTCTGATAGAAATGTGAAGGAGAGGAAATTCTACAATGGATCCTGTTCAAACTGAGTAATCAGGGTCCTAAAATCGGGTCATGGTGAAAGGGGGCAAACTTTGGGTGAGGGGATAAAGAGAATTAAACTTCTCCCTTCATTGTGAATATTTATCTGTTTCATCCTTTTGAGTTTCTCCCCAGGATACATGAATAGGTTGGACGAAGAGCTAACCAGTTGCCCTGATATGGATCTAAAAGGATTCATGTGGAACATGACGGGAAAATCTGGCTTAAAGGGCACACAGTTGAGCGTCTAGAGTTTCATGGGACTGGAGCTTCTCTTGTGTCTCTGTAATGCCAGGCAGGGATGAGGGAATGATCTAGAAAAAGGAGGCACGCAGCAGGGTAAGAGAAGAGAAGAACATTACCTCACACAGCCCAGCCCAACCCTCCTCCACCCATCCTGGTGGCAAGCATGTGTTCTTTGCATGGTATGCACCCATGAGGGACCTCTGGCATCAGTTAGCAGCTAGTCAGAAATTTGGAATTCTGGAAGCTGGCCCTCTTTCCTTCTGTCACAACTGGCAATCTGAATTAGGTGGGGACGAGGGACATGAGCTGGGCTGGAGAGAAAGGGTCAGGACCGGAGCTGAGAGGAAGGCTCCGGAGCCCTGTCAGTCTGTTTGATGTGAGCCTGGCATTTGGCCTGGGACAGGAAGGGGTGAAAGAAGACATGTAGGAATGAGTGTCTGGACGCAAGTCCCTGAATTGGCAAATTGGCATTTCTTTGTGCTTGCTGTTATGGCTTGTTCCAACCTTGATGCTGATGAGGGCAACTTCTTAAGGAGCAAGTCTTTTTCCCACTTGGTTCTGTCTAGCATTCCTGTACTCTGGCATCTTTACTTAGAAACCCTATCTCACCAGATCTCACAGTTCCCAAACAGGAGGTACAGCATGGCCCTCAGGGAGATCAAAGTGCTTTATGGATATCATCTCATTAAACCCCCAACGCCCCCCCACCAGGAGTCAAGCCATCCCCTACTCTCCCGACTTCCACCAACTCACTGTCCCTGCTTTACTCAGATTCTGCGTAATAAATACTGTGAATTACTGCAAGTCATTTGGAAGGAAATGTAAGTGGATCCTCAACTTTTCCATCCATCTGAAAGGTATCATTTTCATGTGTGTTCAGGAGATAATAGCTATTCTGACACCCACTTACCTGGAACACCAAGATTTACCATAATTGGGAAGGATTCCCAGGTGCCCTATACTCCCAATGGACAAAGAAGTCCCAGGATCCTTATTCTTTCTCTTAATGTCAGTATTTCATATCTTTCCACTATCATCACTATCCCAGCAATCTATAAGGCATCAGGAAATATTTGTTGCTTTATAAATGACCAATTCTCTTTGCTTTTTTTTTTTAAAGATTTTACTTATTTATTTGACAGACAGAGATCACAAGCAGGCAGAGAGAGAAGTGGGGAAGCAGGTTCCCTGCTGAGCAGAGAGCCCGATGCAGGACTCAATCCCAGGACCCTGGGACCATGACCTGAGCCAAAGGCAGAGGCTTTAACCCACTGAGCCACCCAGGCGCCCCTCTCTTTGGGTTTTTAAAGCTTTGAATAAACCATTCCCTCTCTCAGAATGCACTCCCCCTAGGTCCTCTGCTTTGTGATCTCCAGATCATCCTTAAGAACCAGCTCAAATCTTACCTCTGCCATCAGACCTTTGAATTCTCCAGGTTGAGTTGCTCTTTCTCAGGACTTCTGCTGCATCAACTAGAAGCACTCTTGTTTGTTCCAGACTCTAGCTACATGTTGTACACATGTATTTATCATTCAATTCACATGACACCTCTGTGAAGTTGGTAATATTATTGTAGCTAATTTAACTGATAAGGAAAAAAGAGGCCTGAAGAAGTGAATAACTCTCCTGATGTTATATGGTCATTAGGTGGTGGAGCCAGATTTCAAATCCAGGTCAGACCCAAAGCCCGTAATCTTCTACTCCATAGGCTGCCTCCAGTTGATGGGTCCCTTGGTGTCTCCACTAGGCTTGAGCTTCTTAAAGCAAGAGGTTATGAATTTCTAAACCTATGTTCTAGTACCTAGCATAGTGTATGACATATAATAGGTGCTCAGTAAATGTTAACAGAATAAATGAATTTTGAAAAGAATCAATGTACTGCTCTGCTGCTTCAGAGAAATATCTGTTGTATTTTTTTAAATTTTAAATTTATTAACATATAATGTATTATTAGCCCCAGGGGTACAAGTCTGTGAGTCGCCAGGTTTGCACACTTCACAGCACTCACCATAGCACATACTTTCCCCAATGTCCATAACCCAACCACCGTCTCCCTACCCCTCTCCCCCCGGCAACCCTCAGTTTGTTTTGTGAGATTAAGAGTCTCTTATGGTCAGTCTCCCTCCTGATCCCATCTTGCTTCATTTTTTCCTTCTATCTGCTGTATTTTTAAGTTTGGTGGAATATTGCCAGATTTCCTTCTGAGACCACATTGGGGAAAGGGATCCCTATGGGGAGAAAAGAATTGTTTCTCCAACTGAGCAAATCCAGGGATTGTTAAAATTAGGCTATCCACTAGAACTCCTGGAAGCTCTTGAAGAACTCGTCTTCCATTGAGCTCTCCCAGGTGGTAATGGAATATAAAGATGGTATCCGATTCATTCATTTATTCACTCATTCATTCATTCATTCATTCATTTGTTCAACAAATACTGAAAGAGCATGCCCTATGTGTCAGGCATTATACTGAGCTCTGGGGACAGAATAGCCAGCACAAACAGTCATGGTCCTTAAAGTGAACTTCTGTTGTTTGCCCTTGTTGTTTGCCATCTCTTCTTCTGCTAACAGAACCACTCTTTTCTCTTGGGAAAACATCTTTCCCACGCTCAGACTGAGTGTTTTAGGTCGGGCCTGTTTTCACGTCTTGGCTCCAAGTTTGGGCACATGGTCTGTCATTGTAGTACATCCTCTCTAGCCCCAGTTACTGGTTTATGGATGGCCCTGTGACAACATTGGGCTAATGAGAGTCAGCAGTGGCACTTCTCCTGGAACTAGTACAAAAGTGGTGCTTTCTTTTTTGTTGGATAAATAGCAACCTGGGACTAGCAGTGGAGGGTGAACTCAGTACAAAGGAAGGCAGAGCTGAGATTTTAAGAGAACAAGAGAGAGTGGACCAATGGCTTAATTCCATGCCTTAGGTATAACCACATCTAAAGGCAGTAGACATCTTGGATTTTCCAAGTGCGCCAATATATTCCCCCTTTTTGCTTAAGCCATTTAAAGTTGGGTTTCTTCCACTTGTGATGAAATATGTACTAAATAATAATGACATTGGCTTCTGGAAGTGGGGTTTGACACCTGATACCCTAAAGTGTGGTACTGGCTGAATCACAGTGGGATGTAGAGGACCAAGAACTCCTCTGTTCTTTTCTTTTTTTTTTTTTGGCTGGATACAGTATACTTTATTGATGGTACATGACAAGGTAGGGCTCCCCAAGCCCTTCCCCTTCTTCAGGGGGTCTGGGATGGAAATGGTGGAGGTTGGGAAATTCTCAGTGCTTTGGGGGATAAGTTGGGGCAGGGATTTCCCAGCAGCTGAGGGCCCCTATCTTCTTCTTGCTCTGGCTGGGGTTGGTGGTCCAGGAGGGCTCTTACTCCTTAGAGGCCATGTGGACCATAAGGTCCACCACCCGGTTGCTGTAGCCAAATTCATTGTCATACCAGGAAATGAGCTTGACAAAGTGGTCATTGAGAGCAATGCCAGCCCCAGCATCGAAGGTGGAGGAGTGGGTGTCACTGTTGAAGTCGCAGGAGACAACCTGGTCCTCAGTGTACCCCAGGAAGCCCTTGAGGGGACCCTCTGATGCCTGCTTCACCACCTTCTTGATGTCATCATATTTGGCAGCTTTCTCCAGGCGGCAGGTCAGATCCACAACAGACACATTGGGGGTGGGGACACGGAAGGCCATGCCAGTAAGCTTCCCATTCAGCTCAGGGATGACCTTGCCTACAGCCTTGGCTGCACCAGTGGAAGCAGGGATGATGTTCTGGGCAGCCCCTCGGCCGTCACGCCACATCTTCCCAGAGGGGCCATCCACAGTCTTCTGGGTGGCAGTGATGGCGTGGACGGTGGTCATGAGTCCCTCCACGATGCCGAAGTTGTCATGGATGACCTTGGCCAGAGGAGCCAAGCAGTTGGTGGTACAGGAGGCATTGCTGACAATCTTGAGGGAGTTGTCATACTTCTCATGGTTCATACCCATCACGAACATGGGGGCATCAGCAGAAGGAGCGGAGATGATGACTCTCTTGGCCCCGTCCTTCAAGTGAGCCCCAGCCTTCTCCATGGTGGTGAAGACCCCAGTGGACTCCACAACATACTCAGCACCAGCATTGCCCCATTTGATGTTGGCGGGATCTCGCTCCTGGAAGATGGAGATGGACTTCCCATTGATGACAAGCTTCCCGTTCTCAGCCTTGACCGTGCCGTGGAATTTGCCGTGGGTAGAATCATACTGGAACATGTAGACCATGTAGTTGAGATCAATGAAAGGATCATTGATGGCGACAATATCCACTTTACCAGAGTAAAAGCAGCCCTGGTGACCAGGCGCCCAATACGGCCAAATCCGTTCACTCCGACCTTCGCCATCGTGTCTCGGGCACTTGGCTGGCACTGCACCTGAAGATGCGGCTGTCTGTCGAACGGGGAAGAGCAGAGAGCCGAACTCCTCTGTTCTTGTCTGAAAAGTCAGAAATCCCAGTCATGTCTTCCATGACCGTTGGGATGAACTGTCGCATGTACTATCTTGACACTCAAACTATGTTCTGTTCTGGAGATAGAAAATACGATTAAATTGGAGAAGATTAGCCACTTCTTATGGCTTTCAGTAATAGCCCATAAAGCCAACGAAAGCTGAGTGGAATGGAAACAACCTTTCTGAGGGGAGTCCACATCAGTTGTCCAGGATGGCTGAGAGAAGTGCTGTGAGTAGGAAAAGCTAAATTCTGTATTCATGCTAACCTTGGCCCAAGTGAAGTGATGGGAGATGAAAACACAGAGGAGGGGAAAAGATGGGAACCTGGAGGTAGCATGGTGTGCCAACATTTCCCAATATCTTTACAGCATAAAAAACCATCCTCTGGGATGTGGAGAGAAGCCAAAGGAATTTTAGTGTTACCCACCCCATGCACGCACCCCTGTCCCCAACTCAGTGCATCATTAGCACAATAGACAGGACAGGAATTGGCTGCTGCTGAGGTACAGAAACCTTCAGACAGTGGTCTAGATTCAAGGACTCATAATTCTGACTTTGGGTTTGACTGGATACAAAGCAACCAAGAGCTTCTTAAGGTTCTAGAAAGTTGTCAAGCCTGAAAAACACAAAGTCTGACACATGATAATCTGAAACTAAGTGATCAACTCCAAGGGCCATCCCAGACCCATGAACACACTAAGAGAAAGTGAGCAGCCCTGAGCAGGGAAAGCTGCCCAGTGTCCCTCTTAGTTATGGCCACAGGGTCAATAAACGAGAGAGTTTCTGCCAAAAGATAGAACCAGGGGAGTCTGGACTGGCTGGCCAAGGAATGTCCTCCATCACCAGGCAAAGGCATCTTGGTTATCCCCCTGTCCTCTCTGTACTATCCCCACCCATTCATGCTATTGTGTACGTGCTCTACGCTAGTGATTACACTATTTTGCTTCCCTTCTCCCTTTTTTCCCAAGAAGGAGTTTTTAATTGTTACCTTTTTCTTTTTTTACCACTGTGTATCATATGTGTTGGGGGTGATGAAATACGTTATTTAGTCCTGAGTGTCTAGACAAAGGAAATTTTTTCTGAATCATGTGGAGGGCTTATAAAAGCCCAAATGGCTAAGCCTCACCCCAGACTTTCTGATTCAGTTGGTCTGACCTGGACCCAAAATTTTGCATTTCTAACAAGTCGTTGTGGATGCTGTAGTTGTTCTGTTTTGTTTGAATTCCTCAGGTAATTCTAATCTGCAGCTGGGATTGAGAGCCTGAATTGTAGACTTTCTAATCTAATAAGCATATATTGAGCAGAAACTATGTGCCAAGAATCAAGCTAGGTCCAGGGCATGATTATGAATAGATATGTGAATTCATATGCATATGTGCATGTATATATGACTAAAAATCTGTGCTCCTGCAGCAGACATCACCTGATAGAGGAGAAGTCATGTACACTGATAAATTTCATACAAGGTAATGTCTGCTCTGATAGAGGTAGCGTGGAGCCCAAAGGTGGGGGGTGGCAAACTCACCAAGGACCTCAGCTAGAACTTCTAAAGGACTTTGAGCCTTGAAGAATGAGTAAGTCTTTCCAGGGGCACTTCAGACCCCAAACAGCAACATGTGCAAAGGCACGGTGGCATACAGCAGATGGTATGACACTGCACCATCAGGAAATTTTAAGAAGCTTGCTGTGGCTGAAGTATCAGTTATGGAATCTGAATCCGGAGAGGACTAAATCCTGAGATGCTCTATATCTCATGAGAAAAGCCTCAAGAATTTAAATCACTTGAATACTGTTTGGTCAGCCAAGCCCTGTGCCAAGGTTGGTGAGAATCTACCCTCATCTCAGTGCCTCCTGGAGAGTGGCCACGTGTGAGGAGAATCAGGTGCAAACAAAATGCTCTGGCAGAAGGAGAACCAGGGGCTCAAGTCCCCAGGTGTTCCCTGTATGCTCCCAGTATCCGTTGTCTATGAAGGGAAGTTCTACATCTATGCCTATACCCATGGACACACCCGGGCTGAGGGGGCTAGCTCGACTTTCCCCAGGAGGGTCTGTCTAGACCCTCCCATGCTAGGAGGTTTCCTCCTCAGCCTGTGGTTCGACAGACAGATGAGGCTGGCGGAGGCTGCCCTCGTCTTGCAGCCGGGAAGCTGACGTGCCAACACACAGCTGCTGACTTTCTTCCCCCCTCACGTTAAGCTGGAACATTGTGCACTTTTCTTCTCCAGCTCCTTCAAAGCAAGTCATTTTCCTCCTCTGGAAGGTTGCCCATTGTTCATTTGACATTAAAGATAGGTCTTCACTGTTTTCTCTTAAGGCGGCAATTGGTGAAGTTAAACTGTATTATGCGGACTTGTCAGAAGGATACAACATTATACAAAGGAATGATGTGAAACAAAAATTGCTCTCTTCAACCTTCCCAACCTCTCCTGCACACAGATTTCAAGACTGTTCTGCCCTCGTGTGTTCCCAGCATAGCCTGGAATTGGGGGTAATTGAAGGGAGCGATGGGGTCTGTGGTGCTCAGCCCACAGCCCGTGCGGCTTCCAAGAAAGTCACGTGGTGCTGAGAATTGCTCGGTGGACAGGCAGGAGGATAAGGACTGGGCTGCGGCAGGCAAGGGGACTGATGAGGAAGAGCCTTCTTACCTGGCTTCTCTTAGGAATATGGGTACTTCAGGCCCTCAGAGCTGTGGGATGGCTGATTAGTTAGTTTTTTTTTTTTTTAAGATTTTATTTATTTATTTGACAGACAGAGATCACAAGTAGGCAGAGAGGCAGGCAGGGAGAGAGAGAGAGAGAGAGAGAGAGATGCAGGCTCCCCACTGAGCAGAGAGCCCGATGCAGGGCTCGATCCCAGGACTCTGGGATCATGACCTGAGCCAAAGGCAGAGGCTTTAACCCACTGAGCCACCCAGGGGCCCCTGGCTGATTAGTTTTAAAGAGCTAATGGTCTTCTCTCTGCCATGGTGAATTCATAGTTCATTTTCCAAGGACGTACTCAAGGTTACATGGCTAACTTACTCCTGGAATGTGGTCCTATCTAAATTCTAAGCAGAGGCTCTATCACTCTGCCTCTTGAAATCATGGTTTCCTCAGTTGGGGACTCATTCATTCACTTGGACTATGGGCTCTGTCTGGTCTCTACTCTGTCACTGGCCAAACATTCCCACACCTCGGTTTCTTCATCTGTAAAATGGAAATAAAAAATAGGTACTGTCCAGGGTTGTTGTGCAGGTTCAGTGCTATGATGAATGGGCACAGGGTCGCAGTCTTGTCCTCAGTGAACGGTGTGGTTCTTACTTTTATCATTACTAGTCCACAGACACTCATTAAGAACCTCTGATCCCATTCTGGGCCTTGGAGATTGGAAGGGGCAGCAGAAGGGATGTTGCTGGTCTGGTGAGAGGGGCAGGCCAACTGTGATAACTCAGGGTTGGTGCTAAGCCAGCAGTCAGGGAGGGCTTTTGGAGGAGGTGCCTCCTTAGGGAGACAGGCAGAATGAGCATGGAGAAGGATCTAGTCTTCCAGAAGGAATAGCCTCTGTAAAGAAATCAAAACACCCCGAAGCTTTCCCAGAACTGTGCACAGCACACTGCTGTTTGGTGGGGAGCTGTAGATGTGGCTGGAAAGGAAAGCCCTCAGGAAGTGCTTTGGGGGGGGAAATCAAAGGCTCAGATTTTACACTGGAGGTAATGGGAAATATTTAATGGTTTTCAGCAAGGAAGTGGGACAGCCGGATTGATTGGCTTCTGGCTGGAGAGTGGGTTGGGTGGCTGCAAGCCTGGTTAGGGAAATACCAGAGTCACGCACCAGGGCGCTGAAGACAGGAAGAATGGGCTGGTGGCCATGTGGATGGGGAGCTGGGGTGCTTCTGAGGTATTTAGAAGCTAGAATCTCTAGACCTTGGTAATAACAGGACATAGGAGATGTACCTCACCTCAACCACCATGGGGATGTACCTCACCTCAACTACCACCAGTTTTCTGCCTTCAGTGACCTATGAATGATCCTTCACAAAGAGGAGGCACGAGGTGGTATATCCCCTTACAGCCCTGTCAGGGGCCTGTAGCACAGCCAGGTAGACAATCCAGATGCACATGGGCCTCCATGGGCTTGGTGCGGTAGGAAAGCTCTGAGCAGGTGATGTGCTTCAGCACCACAAAGGGAGTCCCGGCAGCCATGGGGCGGATGAGGTCACCCTGGGCAAGGAAGAGGACTAAAGAAGGCGACTGAGCACAGAGTTCTGGGAACAGCAAGACTGAAGGGATAGAAGGAGGCAGAGAAGTAAAAAAGACGCTAAGAAGGGGAGGCCAGAGTGGTGGGAGGAAAACCATGAGAGGAGGGATGTTCTAGAGGAAGTTTCACAGAGGAGGCGTGGTCCCTGGTGCTGGCTGCCTTTTCGAGGCTGATGGAGGGGAGGCCCCCAGATTCACCAGGGGAGACTGCTGTGGACACAGGTGAAGACAGCTCCAGTTGTGAGGACAGAAGTTGGGGATGGAAGATGGAGACCGATCAGATCTCGCAGTTGGAGACCTTGGCAGGCAGGCAGCAATTGGGAACGCCGTGCCTGGGCGTGTGTCCCAGAGACAGCCTCACGGGGGGCTTCCCACATCTGCAGAACCAGACTCTTGGGGGTGGAGCCTGAGAACCCAGTTTGTAAAATCTCCCTCGGTGATTCTGCAGTGAGAATCCTGAACGGCTGGTGGTGTAGCGTGAATACGGGGCTTAGCGTCAGGAGCCAGGGGTCTACTGGCAGCAGCAGCCACGGGAGCAGGAGGCCACCCGTGGGGTCTGGGTTGGCCTCTAGATCTACCACTCGCCTGCTCTCTGTGTGGTGGGCCAGGGCCTCGGTGGCGTCCAGGCCAGCCCTCTCCTCTGGGAGACAGGGAAAGCAACGACCACAGCGGGGTTATCGTGAGGTCCTGGTGAGGAAACGTGCGTGAAATGTTTGGCTTATTAAAAGCACTCATGGTGGCTGTTATGAATGTTGCTCTTAGCCACATGACCTTGGGCAAATTTCACCCCCTTTCTGTACTCTCATTTCCTCATCTGTGAAACAGGAGGGGTGTCTCACTCAGCAGGTACTGGGGGACCCATGTGGTCATGCATGTAGTTGGTGATCAGTGAGTATTAATTTTGTGTCTAGTTAGTGCAGCACCTTGGGTTTGGAGGTGGTCGCCAGTTAGAAGGTCGTCTATAGGGGCAGCCCAAGGCTTCTCTGCTTCGTCAAATACTTGCAGAGCTTGTGACCATGCGGAGTCCTGGGATTTCTGCAATTCGCCGCCTTTCCCCAAGCAGGGCTGGTGGTTCTGGTCACAGACTGTGGAAGCAGTGGTCGGGGCTGGGGAAATCTGTGGGCCGGTCATCAACCATCAGCCACCTCTGTCTGGGACCCTCCGAGCTGGCTGCGGCGGCTGCTACCCCTCCCAGGATACAGGGTAGAATCAAGAGAGCCTCAGGTTTCATAGGAGTCATAGGTAGCTGGGGATGGGGTTCTGCATGTCCTCAACCCTCAGGAAGTCAGGAAGAAAAGGCTGGTTGAGACGTTCACAGCAGCAGGAAAGAACTGGTCAAATGCCCAAGATCTGCCTCCTGGCTCCTGCCGAGCCAGGGCCTCAAAGCTGCTCCAGAAAGTGGACAGCTTTGTTACTCTCCCTAATCCCTGCCCGTCTGGGGGAGACAGGGAGGGGCGGAGGGAGGGACGGACCACAGAATGGTGCAGGGGCCTCCCGCCTTCTGCTGCTCTGGGGACATCAGCACTCAGCTGCCACACCTTGCTATATCGTGCCGCTCTGTTTCTGGCTGAAGTCAGCAGGTTGGGTCCCTTGGGGATCGGAGCGAGGGCTGAGAAACTATGGCAGTGAGCAGTGTTTGCTCAGTGCTTTACAGGTTGTAGGGCTGGATCATTCGATCCTTACACCCGGACTGTGCAGGAGGCTCGGCAGGGAGGACGATCCCCACTCTACAGATGAGGAAGCAGCAGCTTTGGAAGAGCTGCCTGAGCCTGGGTAAAAGGGTCTGGATTCACACCTCAGGACAGCTAGCTCCGATGTCGGTGCTCTTTCTGCAAGCCCAGGACTTGCTGTAAAAAGGCAGCCCCATGCCCTGCTGGCTCAGCTGGAAAAGTGCGCGACTCCGGATCTCAGGGTCGTGAGTCCCAGCTCCACTCTGAGCGCAGAGGTAACTTAGATAAAACTAAAAAAAAAAAAAAAAAAAGGGCAGACGCAGAGAGCTGCCTTCTTTTCAGATGTGGCCTGACAAGTCTCTTAACTGCTCTGGGCTTGAGTCCACCACCCTGCTAAACACAGAGCTTGGATTAGAAAACCTGGAAGATTTCTTCCAACCGGCCTAGCCAGCAGTCTTAATGCTGGGGCGCTCTGGGCCACGAGGCGTTCCTGGGGTAACTTCTGAAAGGCTAGTTAGAGCCCTGGACCCTAGCCTCCACCCAGAACCTTAGGAAATATACCTGGCCAGAGAGCCCTTTCCTCCTACCCCAAAGCAAGCCATGATGACCCAAAGGAGTCTGACTTCAGGGAAGTCCACAGATCTCACTGATCACCGGCAGGGTAGTGCTATCCTTGCCAACTCCTTGTCTCTAGACCCAACCGCTCTCCTAGGCATTACTCCCTGGGCCCTCTCTGTCCCTCTTGAGCCCTTCTTCCGTGGAGTCTACAGAAGGTTTCAGATTAAATGGGTCTCCCTTATCCCTCTGATTTGCTGGGGTCTGGGGGCAGAGGGACTCTGCAGTGGGAGCCCAGCAGGGGCTCGGTGCTGTTTGTGGGATGAATCAGAAACAGAATTATTCATCTCCTTGTGGCTTTTATGTTCAGCAGGGCTCTGCTGAGTGCCGTTATCACTTCCTAGAGGGACCCATTCTTTTCCTCCTGGACATCATTTTTTTTTCCCCCTGGGAGACTAACTTTGCTTTCTGCAGTTAACAATCACAGAAAACTCAAAAGAATTTTTTTTGTTTTGTTTTTTTTGTTTTTTTAAAGAAGCAAAAAAAAAAACAAACACCAAAAACAAACAAACCTTCCTCTCCTAGAGGTCATCTATGTCAGGCCCTGGGCTGGGTAGAAAGACAGAGGATCACCCATCCTAACTCTCTCTGCACTTAGGGTGAGCACATCTGAATTTCCGAGGACGGAGTGATCTGGGCCCTGGTAAGCGGAACAAAGCCTGGCCATGCCTGAGCTCTGTTCTTTGGCCTAGACACCCCTCCTTTTAGTTTCTTACAATTTTTTTGACCTTTTGGCTCAATATACAGATGAAGGAGAGGGGCCCAAGGAACAAAGTCTCTCCAGCTGCCCCATGGATTACTCTGGAATTAGTCTGCTGCTGTCAATTTTATTTGGTGATCCCAGCTGGATCTCCAAATTATACCTGTAATTTGGTGCACTCCATGTATTACAGTCTGTCAGAGAAATCCTATAATTATTTTTTAAGTGACAAAGTTTTAAGGAATAGCTAAATAAATGGAGCTAAATTTAGAGCACTGTCTCTTTACAATGGAATGTGGCAGGAGGTAGAGGTATGATCAGTGGCTGGTAGAAGGAGAATTTTGTTACTATCCAAAAGGTGGCAGCAAAAATTACCTCAATTAACTTAACAAGAAGCCCGTCCTCTTCTGCCAGCCCGCCCAGGAGCCCTGGCACACACCTTCTTCCTTTTCTGCCAGGATCCTGTGCCTCCCTCACCAAGCTGTCCCCGGCTCCATCTGCTGCTCCCGTCTGAGGTTGATGCCCAGGCTCCAGTCTCGTCCTGCCTTCTCCCTGAGAGCCTGTAGCTCCGCGTTCCAGAAGAGTCAGGGTCAGGAGTTCACACCTCAAAGAAATCTCAGCACAGATCAATGCTTAAGGGAGAGGCCAGAGAAATAAGGCCAGAGCCTGTTTCTGCCCTGTACAGACTCCATGGACAATGAGAGAGATTTTCTACAAACCCAAAATGTAAGATCTCTGGAGAAACTTGATATGTACTTCATCAATCTATTCATCCAAGTTTTTTGAGAATCTGCTCCATGTTGGATGTTTGTGAATGGCTCATGCATGAACAGATTAACGAAATATTTGTTGGCTCTTACTGTGGGCTACATACTCTTCTAGCTTCTGCGTTTACAGCAGTGAACAAAGCAGAAGGCCTTGCCTACGGGTGGCTCCCATTCTAATGGGGGTGAGGCAATAAATGGGACAAATGGAGAAAATATATGCTTGGTTAGATGATGGTAAGGGCTAAGGAGAAAGATGAAGTGGGGTAAAGGAGACAAGGAATGACCGAGAGGGACGCTGGAGTTTTAGACAGAGCAGCCAGCTGGCCTCGAGGAGAAGGCCACTCTGAATAGGGGGGAAGGGGAGGAAAGAGCCCCGATGCGTATGGGGAGGGGCACATTCCAGGCGGAGGAGTGACAAGTGAAAAGGCCCTGAGGTGGGAAATGTTAAGAGGGCCGTTGGAGACATGGCAGGAGTATATGGGTCCCTGTTTGAGGGGATGAAGAGATGTTAGAGAGGAGAGACGTGGTTCAAAAAATAATTAACTATTCTCATTCAGTGTTGTTGTTTAGAACAGGTGTCTGTGAGCTGTGTGTTTGTGCACAGCCTGTGAGCTCAGAGTGGTTTTTATGTTTCTAAATGGTTGGCGGGAATATAAAAAAAAGACTATTTCATGACCCATGAAAGCTATATGAAAGTCAAAGTCTAGAGTCCATAAATAAAGTTTTATTGGCACACAGCCATGTTCATTCATTCATTTATTTATTGCCTATGGCTGCTTTTGCATACAATAGCAGAGCTGAGTAGTTGTGACAGGGAATGTATGAACCATAAAGCCTAAAATATCATCTACCTGGGCCTCTCCAGAAAATAGTCACTGACTCCTGGTCTCAGCGGTAGGGGAGAGTGGATGAACCCTGGCTGTGGGGTCAGGAGCTTCTGATTCCAGGCTTGTGGCCACCACTGGTGGTTGTGTGACTTTGAGAAAGTGGTCTATCCACCTGGAAACTTGGTCCTCACTTTTAAGATGGAGACAGAAGCACCACATTTTAGGATAGCAGTGGGAATTAAATGAAATAAAGGACATGAAGCCCATAGCAAGGGCACGATTTTCACAGGCATTCGAATGATTGTACATAGCAGAGCATGAAGGTAGGATAGAAGGATGTTGTGTATCGCCCCAAAATCATATGCTGAAGACCTAACCCCAATGTGATGGTATCTGTAGGTGGGGCCTGTGGGAGTTAGAGTTAAATGAGGCATGAGGGGCCCCTGTGACGTGATGTGTGCCCTAATAACAAGAGACACCAGAGAGCTTGCTGGCTATCTCTCGCCTCCCACCATGTGAGGAGGCAGTGACAAGGCAAACCAGGAAGAGTCCTCACCGGAACCCCACCATGCCCACACTCTGAGTTTGGGCTTCCCAGCCTCCAGAACTGTGAGGAATAAATATCTGTGAAGTCACCCAATCTATGGTAGTATTTTCTGGCAGCCCATGCTGATGAAGACACCAGAAGAGAACCAAGCCGACATCTTGAGCATGGATAGAATTTCCATAGATGGGGAAGAAGGGAAAAGGCCCTCTTGGCAGAGGAACAACATATGTGAAAGGAGGGGTATGAGGGGTTCATGGGGCATGCTTGTGGAACAGAGAACACTCCTGTCACGTGAGCACACACGACACAGTGATAGACGTGGGAGAAGAGGTAGGATTTGGGGTTGCTGAGGCCGGGGAGACACGTTTGTGAGGGGCCTTGTGTCCCACTCTCAGAGTAGGCTGATTTGTTATGTTTTGCCCACTTGATTTGCGAAGGGTTCCCCTCTGCTTCCTTGAGGTCACCTTGGCACAGGGGGTGTGCAGCCGGCTCACGGGAATACCGCCCGCTTCCTCTTCACGACTACAGGTCCATGGGTAGGTCCCTGGCTCCCTGTCCGTGGCAGGAAGCCTGCTAATCCAGAGGTTAATCCAAGATGAATGAGAAAGACACAGCCCCAACATCAGGGTAGAGAGGGTTATGAGAAATACGGAATTTTTTTAAAGGAAGGAGAGGAAGGAATGGTCAGTGTTGACAGAAGTATCATCTGGTATAACACGATCTCTTCAGATTTGTGCTAAGGACGCCAGAAAGTTTTGGAAGGGCTTGTGAATGATGGTTCTGCCTTCCTCGGCCCCAGGGGAACTGGAGGGGAAGAGGCTATCACTATAGTCCACGGAAGAAAGTGTGGTAGCTTAGGCCAAGGACGTGACCGTGAAAAGGCAGGAGGACCCACTGAGAAAAATGAAGTCGAAGTAGTTCACAGGGCTTGGTGCTTGGACACAGAGCTAAGGGGAAGGTGGCCGTGTGGACCATGAGCAGACACTTGCTTGTGCTCCCATGTGGACGACGGCTCGGCTCCCTGGGAGGGGAGCTGGAGAGGAGACAGGCTTCGGAGGCCGGGGGGAGGGCAGGATGCAATCAGTAGTGCAGATATTGAGTAGATGGCACCTGTGGGTTAATCCAAGTGACGGGGGTCCAGTGTCTGGAGGTATGTGCCTATCTCAGTGTGAAGTTCGGGAGAGAGGCAGGGACCGGAGCTGGGAATCAGGGAGTCATCGCTAAGTGAGTGGTGGCGGCCACTCCTCAGGGGCTGAGATCACGCAGAGAGGGACTCTGTTTGCCCACGGGTTGCTCCCCATCTGGTGGGACCCCCACCTGGCCTTAGGATTAAATCCCATGTTAATGGGCTGCCTTTTGGAAATAAACACACATGCACACACACAAACAGCTTCGGTTTCTGATGACTCAAGTGGCATGTGTCTGGCCCTGATTGTGCAGACAGTTTGATAGGAAGTTGCCAACACAATGAACCATCTGAAGCCGCTAATGAAGCAATTATAGTATGTGGAATGAACAATCAATCAACTGTTAAACTCAGTGGTGAGAATTTTATAGAGATCAAGGCTAGATAACGGGCTCACTGTGGTTATGTCCAAGAGTAACTTGATCCCTTACTAGAGATAAGGTTTACATAACAGGGGAACCTCTCCACTCCCTCCCACAACACATACCAAGAAAAAAGTTCCTGTAAAAAGACCACTCCCTCCCCCCACCCATCGACTCTCAAAAGTGTCCTGGAATCACCAAGAAAATTGTTCCCGTTTTGGGAAGTCATGGTTAATAAAGACATTTTACCCTGCGGGCTCTCCATAATGCATAATAAATGTATTATTTACTACAGTACATTTCAGTATTGCACTCTTCCTGTTTGTTTGTTTTTAAGATTGATTTATTTATTTGACAGACAAGAGATCACAAGTAGGCAGAGAGGCGGAAGCAGGCTCCCTGCTGATCAGAGAACCTGACAGGGGGCTCGATCCCAGGACCCCGAGATCATGACCTGAGCCGAAGGCAGAGGCTTACCCCACTGAGCCACCCAGGCGCCCCTTCCTGTTTGGTTCTCGAATGTAACCTGGCTGTGCAAACAGAGGGGCAGGTCCGTCCCGGGGGCAATGTTTGTAGTATCATTCTTCACATTCCTTGTTCGGAAGGTGTCTTACCTCTAATGCTGTGAAATAGGTATTATTGGGCTTAATTTTTAAGAGATTTATTTATTTATTTGATAGAGAAAGAGAGAGAGCACAAGTGGGGGCAGGATTGCAGAGGGAGAGGGAAAGAATCTCAAGAAGACTCCTCATTAAGTGCCGAGCCTGACGTGGGGCTTGATCTCATAACCCTGAGATCATGACCTGAGCTGAAGCCAAGAGTCAGACACTTAACCGACTGAGCCACCGAGGCACCCCTGGGCTTAATTTTTAATGAAGAGAGGCTAGAAGTTTATGATCTGTCTTGTGTTGCAGAGCTGAGATGTTCCATGTCTGACCACCGAATGTTCTCCCTTCCCTACAGCCTGCCCCCTTTCCATCTGTCCGAACACCCTGAGTTACCTCCCCTCTGTTCAAGCCTATTCTCTTCACCATGGGTGTTAGAAGATGCTCGCTTGCATCGTCACCATGGTCCTAGGCTTACCTTTAAGTGCTTGTAGGACAGCCTGAAGACGTTGAAGAGGACAGCCACACCCTCTTCATTATTCTCCCCTCTGGAGTAAACACTTCTGAGTATCTTCAGCCTCGTCCCATGTGACATGGGGTGGGGGCAGGGGGCAGCTGCTGCCGGCCATCCTCCTAACAGCCATCCCCTCTCTTTCCCAACTTCCTCGCCGGAAGCTCACCTCCCAGTGCAGAAGCTACAAGGGCCAGAAACTCACGCCCCCAGCCGTGTGCACTGAGAGTGGATTTTGGAGCTAGGGATTTGGGGAATTGGAGAGGCAGAGAGGTGTGTTGGATAGGAACACCTAGATTCCTATCCTGACTTCCACAAGCTGCAGGCCAATTATTCAAACTCTCTTGGGCCTCAGTTTCTTCATGTCTAACACGGGAATGACCATAATTATCACAAGAGTGTTCTGAAAACAGAATTGGATCAAGCATGTGAACACCCAGCATAGACCTGGACAGAGAAGTTACATAATAAATGGATGGTATTATTTTTATCACTATCACTAAAGATGAGGCTGCTTCTGAAAGAAATAAAACTTCACTGAGTTTTATTTACTTTATGCGGTGTAAGGCACAATAGTTCACACCCAGGTTAGGCAAGGGGTATTTAATATCCTGATTATGAAAGTGTAGGACGCCCCCTCCCACCAAAAAAACAAAACAAAACAACTTAGCAGTGATGTCTGTGTGCGGATTCATTATTTATTGACTCTCCACCTGCGACTCTCAGGCAGAAGCATTAGCCCAACCACAGAGTGCCAGCCTTTGTCTCAGGAAAGGAATTCCCTTCATTTAGGAAAACAATGAGATAAATTGCTTAGCCCTTCTTTCAAGAAGCTGACAGTCACTGAAATCTAAGGATATGTGATTAAATTTGTTTAAAAGGCACCAATTCACAGGGCCAGTGTGATGGAGGATGGACATGAAGTTTCTAGAATATTGCTCTAATGAAGTAACAGAGTCGGGAGATTGTTAAGATTCGAGGAGTTGGATATTGTCTAAAGCAGAGGTTGTCAAACTCGTGAGTGTTCAGAATCATCCAGAGCGTGCAGTGAAAATGCATCTAGCGTCTCTGCAGTCGGGAGGCGCCTTTGTTCTCTCATGGGGCTGCTGTGCCCTTCCCGTTTCTGGAGCCCCCAGCCCTCCAACAGGTGAGAAACTGAAGCTCACATGTGGATTGATCTGAGCACCTTGTGCAATTCCTGTGTTTGTCGGGACTCGTTGAGTTGTCTATGCAAGAAATCGAAAGCAAACTACCTTGGACAGGAGAGGATTTATTGGCCAAAGTAGCTGAAAGGGATCTTTTAGCTTATAATGCCAACAGGGACCTCTCTCCCTCTTACATCCATCCGTACATATACACCTCTCTCTCTCTTATTCTCCCCCTGCATATATACACACATGCATATTTATATGAAGAGATATATATGTTGAGATGCATATGCATATGCATATATACATCTATATATACATGCACATTTATACACACACACACACACAGATTCCCATATATCAGTTCTTCTGTCTTCCAGGTATTTCTGATTATCCCCCTTTTTGGGAACAGGGATGACTTACATTTTCTGAACCCCTTGTGACAGGGTGGGATCATTAAAATAGTTCTGACCAATGAGTTGTAAGCAGAAGGGACATGTGTCACTTGTGGGCTGGAATGTTTAAGTAGCAGTCCATAACACCCAGCGATCTTATTTCCCTCTGCTATAGTGACCAGCAAAATTTGAATTAAAGGCTACTGAGTCCCACGCAAGGGGATTCAAACAAAGCTTTCAGCTGACCCGCAGTGGACCAGTCGTATGCACAAGACATAAACCTTTGCTATTGGCTACTAAGATTTGGAAGTTGTTACCACAATGTAGTAGTGGCCAGTCCTGCCTAGCACAGAAGGCCTCCAGCAGCTCCAGGTTTCTATGGCCAGCTACAGGGCATGGTCTCAGTAGAAAGCAGCCCTCTCTTTCTCAGTGCCCTTATAGCCAATCTCACAGGGACCCTTTATCAAAAAAAATTTTTTAATTTAAATTCAATTTAACTAACATATACTGTATTATTGGTTTCAGAGGTAGAATGTAGTGATTCATCAGTTGCATTTAACACCCAGGGCTCATCACTTCAAGTGCCCTCCTTAATGTCCACCCAGTTACCCCATATCCCCACCCCTTCCCCTCCAGCAGCCTTCAGTTTGTTTCTTTTTTTTTTTTAAAGATTTTATTTATTTATTTGACAGAGCGAGATCACAAGTAGGCAGAGAGGCAGGCAGAGAGAGAGAGGAGGAAGCAGGCTCCCTGCTGAGCAGAGAGCCCGATGAGGGACTCGATCCCAGGACCCCGAGATCATGACCTGAGCCGAAGGCAGAGGCTTAACCCACTGAGCCACCCAGGCGCCCCCTCAGTTTGTTTCTTATAGTTAAGAGACTCTTTATGATTTTCCTCCCTCTCCCTTTACATTATTTCTTCCTTCCCTTCCCCGTGTTCATCTGTTTTGTTTTTTAACATTCAAGACAGTGAATTTCCTGCCCTTAGAAACAAGGTCATTTCTTCCTTAGTAACCACAGGACTCAACACAGCGCTTGGCCCTTTCATGGAGATCAGCAGTAGTAGGGTGAATAAAATGAAAGAAAAGACTATTTAAGAAAAGACAGGGCAAGAATGAAGAAGTACATTTCATTTCTTCTGCCACTGGGAGATCAAACATCAAATAGTGTGGAGTATATTGACATAAAACCTTCTAGGACAGACTGAAAAATGTTTAATTCTTGTTCTCCCCAGAAAACCCTTTAACAAATGCAACCAAACACCTGGGAACAAGAGACCTGCCACCGCATCATCCATTTGATTTCAAAATGGAAACCCCAGACAGATTCCCTCGCCCGCAATTATCCAGGTGGAGCCCAGACAAATTAATATCAACAGCTCATCTTGATGCCTACACTGTCCCCAGAATCCAGAGAAAGGTATTCTTCCCTTTAGTCCTCTGTGGCAGGACAGATGGCACTTACAACCCAGCCTAGCACCTGGGAAATGTTTTTCACGCTACCAATTAAGACGCATTTCCTCTGCTGTGTCCGTCACTTGCACCTGTAGGGCAACTGGTCGCCTCGCCAGGAGCATATTCCATCTGATCGCTCCCTTGTCCACTGGGGCACTCGGCGACAGATTCAAAAAGTGTCGCAAAAGAAGAAAGCGAGTGTTGCTCCTGAGCTGGAAACTTCCTGGTACACGCATGGAGGTCCCAGCAAGTTTTTTTTAAACTTTTTTTCATCCTGTTGACAATTACTGTAAACCTACCATAAAACAATAGACAGCAGAGGGAAAATAAAAGATCAGTAAGACTCTACCCATGGGGAGCTCATAGTCTAGTGGGATGATAGCTATAAACAACTCACAGTGAAAATGCTTCTGGTAGAGACACTTTGAGGGATGGATGACACAGAGAAGCAAAAGAGCACTGATTTTGAGGAAGGGCCAAAATAAAGCCTCAGAGAGGTCATGTATGTCAGTCCATATTTTATATAAATATCGACTCAACATTTTTATAGCATGGTTTGGTTTTTAAAGCATTTTCACATGTTTATCTCGTTCATTCACCCACCATTCACCCACAGGCAAAAACTCTTCTTCCCTATTACTGTGTAAGGGTTATGGCTCAGATAGTCTAAGAGATTTGCACAAAATGGCCCCCAAATGGAAAAGGAGAATTCAAAGCTAGGTTTTTTAATTCAGAGTTTATTTTGAACATGTTCTGAATTGAATAGGGCTCTTAGCTGCAAGCAAAAGTTAATAAAACAATAGTGAAACAAAAAACCCAAAAAACTTCTGACATGAGGGTTGGGCACTATGTAGGCAGGAATACCACCGCCCAAATGGTCCTAGCGCCGGCCTGGTGAAGGCACAGGTGCAGCCTTCCCTGGATATTCGGGGCCATGGCTCGCACACCTGAAATCATCAACATGCATTGTGATGCCTCTGGGACTGCTGCTCAACGCTTCTAGAAACTCAGTAGAGTTGTCCCGCCCATTGGCAGGTAGTTTCTCAATGATTCCTGCTTCTTGGGTCCTTAACTTCTGGGGGAGTCTGAAGTTAGTGCATGGATGGACAGAGTCCCCATTGGGTCCCCTAAATGCAGGGAAGGCCAGGAGGGAAAGTGCTGGTTATTTTTAGTTTTGTGGGAATTGAACACAGCTTCACAAGTGTGGTAATTCTCAAGCATGAGAAAGAAGTTTAGAGGCCAACTTAGCAACACTTTTTATTTCCTTCACCGTCACCTGTAAGTAGTGCTGATTTCCCTACTTTAAAAACCCTGTTTATTCTGTGCACCTCAGTTTGTGACTCCCGAAGCCCCTTTGAACCCAGCATCAGCAAACAAGACCACTCCTCACCGCCTCCGACATTGTGCCTTGTGATCGGGGCCCCAACACAATCGTTCCAGAAACAAGAGCCAGTGCCTTTCACTTCTGGCCACTGATTGGGAGAGACGGAGCCAGTGTTCTCACTAATTTGTGAAATGAAACACGTGTCCCTCTGGCTCTGCTGTGGAAAGGGGCAGCATGCTGTGGAAAGGGGAAGAAACACACGACTTCAGATCTGTAGTTCGTTTAGGTCTGTGATTCTCAAAGCGTGGTCTCCTGAATAGCAGCCGCAGAAGAACCTGGAAACTTGTTAGATGTGGAAATACTTGGGACCCACCCTGGCACTACTGGCCCAGAAATTCTGGGGGTGGAGGGCAGCCATTGACGTTTTACTAGGCCTTCCAAATTATTCTATTAGGGGAACCCAGCTTTCATCCCAGGAGCTACTTTGGACAGGGGTACCAAGATTTTGTTCCTTCACGGACTTTACGGCTTTTCGGCAGTCCTCATTGGATCTGGATGGGAAATGAAGCCACTTCATTTAAAGCAGAGAATCCATTCGCCATCATCTTTTTAGATAAGTCTGCTCTGAAAAAGGTGAGCCTCAAAGAAACCTGTAAGGATTGGCCACTTGAACAAAGTAATTTTGACTCACCCTTGCACTAGTTCATATTATCTCATTCTGCCCCTGTGACAGCCCTGGGAGGGAAGTTGTTTTCAGGATGAGGAAACACTTAGAAAAGTTAATCGACTTACCCAAGGTCACCTGTCTAGAGTGGGAGAGCTGGTGGCTTTTAAACGCCAAGGCCACGGCTCCGGGCATGACTGGGGGGCAATCCAGGGAAAGTTCTCCCACCGCTAACCTGTAATTATTAGATCACAAGCACCTCAACTAATTCTCTCTCTCTGCTAAAGAAACGTAGCTCTTTGACTTGGTGACATTCTCAAGAATTGTTCTTTTTGAGGCTTTTTGAGAGCCTCTCTTTATAAATACAATTTCATACAAATCTCCCATTAGGTCTTTGCCTTTGCAACAAAAATGATCCAGTGCCTGAGAGTGCAGACTAGGCAGTCCATCCTAGGAGAGAAAGGCACAGAGTAGGAACGGGGAATCAAGCAGCTTCCAGACCCAGCTTGGTCCGGTGAAGACACAAACAGAACCACTAACCTTCCTGAGTTCTTGTGAAATGAGAGGCTTTTTTGGGGTACTTATTCTTATCCCACTATTTCTGATCCATCCAGATTTTTGCTCCTTTCCTAACCTAGCTTGGATCCCAGGGATAGTATTTCAACTGCATTTAACCCCCTCGTTCTGCCTCCACCCCAGTCACGCACATGTGCACACACATGGCTCTTCCATCTGGGATACATTTAGGACCCTCTTGCCCTTGCTCCTGCATCTGAACTGTTGACTGCTCCCAAATTAAAGTGCTTAGCGATGCTCTGGGTTAGCGTCATTTCAAATCCATACTTTCATCTGCAACCAGGCTCTCAGCCCTCCCTGACTCCCCCTTCCCTTGTTGCCCATTGCTCTATTCCAACACTCTGTTCCTTCCCTCTGGCCTCCATCTCCTGATACCACTCATTGTCAACAGACAATCTTGCGTCCTGGGTCACAGAAAATAATGGCCACAAACAGGAACTTCTTCAACTCCCTTTCTCTCTGCTTCCTAACTGCCCCGTCTTTACCCATTGTTAGGGACTGAATGTGGGTCTCCAAGATCCGTCCATCAAACCCGTAATGCCGAAGATGGTTGTATTTAGAGATGGGGCGATGGGGAGGTGATTAGATTAAGGGAGGTCACAAGGGTGGGGCACTGATCTAATAAGATTGTGTCCTTATCAGAAGAGACCAGAGAGACTGTTTTCGTGTTCTCTCAGCACAGACTGAGGAATGGTCATGTGAGGACACAGACATCCAGTCTTTACCCAGTGATTTCTCTCCCCTAGTGATTTCTCTCCCTTCAGAACTGCTTTGCAGGGCAGGGACTGAGGGGATTGGGGTTGCGTTGGAAGGTTGTTGGGTGAACCAGGAATTAGCACAGAGGGAGTAAGATGAATTGGTTACTTAATGGCATTAGTTAAGACGCCTGATAAATCCACTTCATAATTCTCAAGACTTGAGGTCTGTAAGCTACCGCTTCCTTACGGCTGACTAAAGCTGCACAGCAAAGCACCACAACACTTGGATCATGATATTGATTCATGCAGTTCTTCAAAATGGGCTGGGCTCTGCTGGGCAGTTTTTCTCTTGGTCTTATGGAAGGTCACACAGGTGGCTGTAGTTGCTGGTCAGCGGGGGTTTGATTGAGCTGGGAAGCTGGGATGGCTCGACCTCCTCTTTCCGTAGGATCTCAGGATCCCTCCTTCCATGTGGCTTTTCCATAGGTCTCCCCAGCAGTGTTGCCAGACCCCTGGCCTGGGAGGCTCAGGGCTCAGCTGATACAGCTACAGGCTTAAGCCCACGGCTGGCACCTAATCACTTCTGCTGGCTGTGAGTTATAGCATGTCACAGGACCAGCCCAGATTCAAGGGAAGGGGCGAACCAGAGTGCTTCATTGAGGGCCACCCTTCGATAACAGGATCCTACAAACATTTTGCATCCATCGACCTACACAGCAGGTAAGGGCTTTCCAACAGGAATGTCCACAACTGCTTCTCAGACTCTTTCTCTGGATATTGTTGTCACGTTTCTAACTCCATCTTCCAAGCCCTCTGTCCTATCTATATTGTGTTGTAACAGAGCCCTACCCTTCGGAATGCTGTTGTCCCTTTCAGGTGACTTCGTGTATCTTTTTCGGGGGAAAGTTTATTTCCAAGTTTCTGGTAGAACATCTTTTAGCTTTGACTACTGACACCTGTGATGATAGAGCTCTCTGGCTGTGTCTGGCTTCTCCTTCCGTGTTTGGGTTTCAGAACCAGCACAGACTTGAGTTCCAGCTGTTTTCAGTAGTGTTTAGAGGACAACAGGTGTTTGGCAAATAAGCTAGGATAAGACTTTGAGTTAACCCAAGTATTTTCCATATTCCACACCTCCACATTTCTACTAGACCCTGGGAACCCTCTATATTGCAGGCCGCAGCTAGGGCCGTCTAAATTCATTGCCTCAAGGAATGGAGGCCACAGCCAAACAAAAGAACAAAGGCATCAGTTCTCAATCTTGAGTTTCAAAAGAGCCTTTTCAAAGTCCTGGCAAAGAAAACAGGTTAATAGAAAAGGTTTTTGAGTTTCAAAAGCTTGGCTTTTCTTGTGCCAAAGCCATATGCTATGCTATTTACAATTGATTTGGGGAGAATGTGTGATATGTAAAAATATAGAAACTACAAAGAAATACATAAAATTTCAAAATACAAAAACATTAAAATATTTTTGAAGTGAATGATCTAGTTCTGTAGAATCTGTAGAGATTGCAGGGGCTGAGCTAAGCAGTGGGGGCGCTGGTTCTTATGGGGAATCCGTTTCCGTGAGTGTTTCTGACAAGGGACCTCGAACGTGGCTCAGCTTAGCAAACGTTACTAATTGGGTTCTCTGATAGACTCTGAGATGAAGTTTGGGATGCAAAATGCTGATTAGGAATGAACACGTAAGAAAGGAAGGGAAAGAAAGCAGGATTGCAGAGGGAGAAGTTAAACCGAGAGACAAGCCTTTGCTGGTAGAGAACTCTGGAGCAAATATTACTCACTAAGGGGATTCTGCTGGGTGGAATGGCCAGACTTTATACCCTCCAACTTACTCAGTCTTTGGAGCAAGCCGCTCTGAGAAGGGCATGACCTTGTACCAGGTGGGAAGAGTATCTGAGAGGAGCTGAGAGCTGGAGATGTCCTCATCTGGCTTCACTCCCTGCAGCTGGTCCTTCCATAAAGATCAGGGCAGCTGTGGGTCTCCACGTCTACCACGCTATTCCTCTCCTCCCTGAGCTTAACCCCAGGCTGGGAGACATAGTACAGCCAGACAGGTTTGTCAGAACAGCCCATGTTCCACCCAAGAGAGGTAGCGCGGTGGAAGTAAAGAGAAAATGGTTATAGGACGCATAGAGAGCTCCAGATAGCTCCTTCCGTCTTGGCATGGCCCCAGACTGCCGTGGAGGAATGTCCGAAAAGTCCCTGTGACCCGAAGAGGCTCAGGCATGGACTTCTTGGGCCAAAGGACACGGGAGTTGATGGTGGTGAAGGGGACATTTCAGCTGACAAAAGTGGGATTCACCAAA
Source organism: Mellivora capensis (assembly GCA_004024625.1). Taxonomy (NCBI): domain Eukaryota; kingdom Metazoa; phylum Chordata; class Mammalia; order Carnivora; family Mustelidae; genus Mellivora; species Mellivora capensis. Next base: position 25,638 of record PISX010002432.1, on the reverse strand, counting down.
GATCACAAAAGGTAAAGATTTTTTTAGTAGATTCCAGCAAAGGCAGATGACCACTGTATCCAGTTCACCCCCCCCCTTTTTTTTTTCTGTCTGGGGCTTTTCTATAAAGCCCCTCCGCAGGCCATGATCCCAACTGATTTAGATAAATCCCAGGTCATGAACAGAAGAAGGGGTTGGAGAAAATCCAAACCGGCCGCATTTAAACTTGAGGAGACAGAGAAAACCCCCAAGTGATTGAGTTTATCTAGAATTAAATAGATTTGAGTTTCATGCCACTAGACAATGTGGGGGTTCCAGACAGATGCCAAGTTTGATTATGAGGGGAAATATTTTAAAAGTGAAATTTTTGATTCTCTTGTGCCATAGATTGTGCCTATGCAGATAGGAAATGATCAAAGAGCTAATCATGGCTTCCATTAGTAACAGAGAAATGTGAAGCAATGAAAAGAACCAAGCTTGCTCTTGGCCAAGGGTGGGGTACATCTGGGGATGGACGTGATCTTAAAATCCAGGCCCTCAGACCTTGCAGGAGTGGCCAATACTGGGAGGTGATTTCTGTTAAGTCTGCTTGGATAGCTATACATAGAGAATCAAGGCCTTAAATTATTTGTTTTTGCGATCCTGCTTTTTAGGTATCATATGCTTTAGAAAATAACCAGATACCATTCTGACTGCCATATGAGGAACAGAAAGAGGAGACACAAGTTAGGGCTCTGTTCACACCTTACCCCTTGTGCCAAATACTGATGTCTGGCACTTGGGTAAAGGCAGTGGGGATAGAAAGTACTTGGGAGATTGGGGTGTTCTTTTAGAATTAAGACTTTCTGATGGGCTAACTGGGTGTGAAGAGTAGGTTGTCGAAGTGGGAGAACGAGGTTCTTGGCTCTGAGTGGAAGAGTGAATCTTGTGGACAAAGGAGGGTGAGTAAAGCAATAGAGTTTGATTCCTCAGGGATACAGAAAAAGCTCTCTGGAGTGAGGGGGGGTCCTGACAGGGTTGCCCCTGGGGGCTTTTAGGGGCCGTCTTTTCGTGAAAGCGAGCCAACGAACTTAAATCCTTTAAACATCTCTATCGATACCACCATCGAGCAAGAATGAGTGATTTAACACCTTTAATGGCTTACTTGCTTTTTAGGGTCGGGTCATTCTTTTGCTGGTCACAAACTGCTGTTAAAATAAGACCCCAGCTTGGACACCTAGAACAGGATGGTCTGGTTTGTTTCCTTATCTCTGGTTTCCTTCCACCTCTGCATTTTTGGAATTTTGTGAGCCTGATACCATGGCCTTGTGCCTCTCTCCCTACCTCGCCCTACCTGTTCCTTGCTCAGCGAGATTTCTAGTTTTTGGCTGAAGCACCCCAGGCAGATAAGGGTGGCATTTATTAATACGGAGCAGGTAAGAGGTTTACTGTGAGGGGCACCTGGGTGGCTCAGTCGGTTAAGTGTCAGCCTTCAGGTCATGATCCCAGGGTGGTGTGATCAAGCCCCACGTGGGGCTCCCAGCTCTGTGGAGGGGCAGGGAAGGGAAGTATGCTTCTCCTTCTGCCTTTCTCCCCTGCTCATGCTCTGTTTCTCTCTCTCTCTCTCTCTCAAATGAATTAATAAAATCTTTTAAAAAGTTAAAAAATAAGAGGTTTACTGTGGCCCGTCTGAACTTCTGACGCTATGAAATATCCACAAGGCTCTGTCTCTTTGACATCTAGGCCTGGAGCTGGTTGGAGTGAATGGGGCGGGAAATATTAATTTGAGAATCATGAACATAAAGATGGCATTTAAAGCCATGGGACTAATGAGACCATTTGCTGAGTGAGTTACTGAATGGAAATAGAGTGAATCGAATGGATGATAGGACCATAAGTATATGATTATTAGAGATTTTTATTTTCTTTATTGTTTTTGCATTTTCAAAGCTACTTTCAATGAAAGTATATTACTTTTATAATGAGAAAACAGGTAAAGTCCTAATAAATCTGCTGCCACCACTCAAACACAGCCACCCAAATTTCTTGCTTCTTTTCTCAGCAAAAGCATTTCATCTGGGTTGGGCCTTAAAAATATTAATGCGCTTATTTAATTGGGAAGTGTAGAGACAGTGTTTGCAAGAAAATCAGCATCCCCACCTCTTCTGCAGTGCAAATGAGCCACTCACCCTCCGGGCTCACCCATCCTGTGTCTCGCCGCTGATTGAACCTGTGCCTAATTATGTGTTGCTCCTTGAGTTTTGGAGTATGTAATAGCAATGTTTATTTGCCAAGTTGACAGTGATGACTAGGTCATTTTCCTCTTCTTGGGTTGCTGTGTTTTTTTTTTTCCTTTTTTTAAGTGAAAAAGTAACACCTATCATGCCACCAACACAGTGCGTTGATGGGGTTGTCTGTGGTTAGGGAGAGCCCGGCAGGAGCTCAAGCATGGGCAGGGTATTTTTCAGAAGCCCTAGTGAGAAGAGATTTCTGTAAGTCATCCCGGGTGACTTTCAGGCCATGGTAAAAAGGCCTCTTGGCCTGAACATTTGTTCATTCAACTGACATTGAGTACATCCTTGCAAGGCTGCTGGCCCTGCTCTGAACAATGATGGGGATAAATATGACCCCGGGTAGGATCTCAAGGAATGTTAACTCCAGCGATCAGTTTGAGTTCCATCTGTTAGGGGTCGTGAGGAGGGAAGTGTGGGGCAATATGGAAACACATAACCTGGGGAGTGTGGTTCAGGGTCAAGGCTACCCGGAAAGGATACATGATAGCTAGCATTTGTCAAACTGCCAGGGACAGATCTTCATACCTTCTATGGATTGACTCATTTATTCCTTCCAAAAACCTGTAAAATAGGTACTGTTATTCTCATTTAATGGACTAAAAACCTGAAGCCCCCAAGTGGTTAAACCTGAGCTGAGTATGCAAGGGCAAGAGAACTTAGTTTGGAGGTGGAGGGAGGAGTTCCCAGCAATTGGAGCCACATGTGGAAAGGCCTGGAGCTTTTTCCATCCGTAGAGCATGAGAAGGAGCTGGGAAACTTCACGGTGTTGCTTGTGACTGGTGTTGAGGGGCAGGGGCCTGGCTGACAGAGCTAGGGGGGGTTTGAGAGGCATTAAGAAAGGAAGTGACAGAGTGGGATTTGCTTCCCATTCTGGGTGCCTCGTGTGGCCTGGTTAGAGGGAAGGGAACCAGACAGGATGTGGTCACAGCAGTCTTGATAAGTAAGGACAGTTAAGCTATAACACTTGGGCTCAAGTGGCAGATGGATTCAAGGGGTACTGGGCTATGGATGACTGAAGGTGAGGACCTGGTGTGAGGGGGTACCTGGGGCCAGTGGACAGGCTTCCTCTTGGGTGGCTGGATACCCCAGGGGAGGAGCACACCTTGCGTGCACAGATGGTGCCTGGGGTTTTTTTCTTTGAGGTGCCTTGAGCCTGGGTCTCCGGGGAACAGAGAGAACAATGCCCAGGGAAACCAAGAGAAGACAATGCATGTATGTATTGCATGAGAACAAACAGGCCAACCAACACACTCCCGCCCTTCAGCTGTCTCTGAACTGCCATTTGAATTTTCAGCATCCTCCTCAAAACTTGAGGGGAGGGAGCTCTTGAAAATCTTCTTAGAAGCAAGGGATGGTAAATAGAAATTAATTGGATAGCACTTGCTATTAGTGTTTTAATATGTGTTAAATGTCACTGACATTTTGTATCTTTTTTTTACTCTATTTAGAAAAAGCTAAAAATATATATTCATAAGACTTTTCATAGGTTTGTGGCTAATGTGGTACCTTCTTCTCCCCAGTTCTCTGGGAGGTCTTTATTTCTCCAAACCACAATTCTACTCTGGCAGCTTTCAGAAGCCCATTCTTTGAGGTAGGGGAGGCAGTGCTTTATTTATTTTTATTTTTTTATTAATATATAATGTATTATTGGTTTCAGGGGTACAGGTCTGTGAATCATCAGTTTCACACAATTCACAGCACTCACCATAGCACATACCCTCCCCAGTGTCCATAACCCAGCCACCCTATCCCTCCCCTCCACTCCCCTCCAGCAACCCTCAGTTTGTTTCCCGAGATGAAGAGTCTCTTATGGTTTGTCTCCCTCTCTGGTTTCATCTTGTTTCATTTTTCCCTCCCTTCCTCTATGATCTTCTGTCTTGTTTCTCAAATTCCACATATCAGTGAGATCATATGTTAATTGTCTTTCTCTGATTGACTTATCTCACTTAGCATAATACCTCCTCTAGCTCCATCCATGTCATTGCAAATGGTAAGATTTCATTTTTTTGATGGCTACATAATATTCCATTGCATATTTGTATATGTGTATGTATGTATGTGTATGGACACCTGGGCTCTTTCCGTAGTTTGGCTGTTTAGCTATTGTGGATACTACTGCTATAAACATTGGGGTGCATGTGCCCCTTCGGATCACTGTATCTTTGGGGTAAATACCCAATCTCTGGGTCATAAAGTAGCTCTATTTTCAACTTTTTGAGGAACCTCCATACTGTTTTTCCAGAGTGGCTGCACCAGCCTGGATTCCCAACACTGTAGGAGGGTTCGCCTTTCTCTGCATCTTCTCCAACATCTGTCATTTCCTGACTTGTTAATTTTAGCCATTCTGGACTGGTGTGAGGTGGTATTTCATTGTGGTTTTGACTTGTATTATTATTTTTTTTAATATTTTATTTATTTGACACAGAGAGATCACAAGTATGCAGAGAGGCAGGCAGAGAGCGAGAGGAGGAAGCAGGCTCCCTGCTGAGCAGAGAGCCCGATGTGGGGCTTGATCCCGGGACCCTGAGATCATGACCTGAGCCGAAGGCAGAGGCTTAACCCACTGAGCCACCCAGGCGCCCCTTGACTTGTATTATTCTGATGCTGAGTGATGTTGAGCACTTTTTCATGTGTCTGTTGGCCATTTGGATGTCTTCTTTGCAGAAATGTCTGTTTATGTCTTCTGCCCATTTCTTGATTGGATTATTTGTCTTTGGGTGTTGAGTTTATAGGTTCTTTATGGATTTTGGATACTAGCCCTTTATCTGATATGTCATTTGCAAATATCTTCTCCCATTCTGTTGGTTGTCTTTTGGTTTTGTTGACTGTTTCCTTTGCTGTGCAAAAGCTTTTGATCTTGATGAAGTCCTGATAGTTCATTTTTGCCCTTGCTTCCCTTGTCTTTGGCAATGTTTCTAGGAAGAAGTTGCTGCAGCTGAGGATGAAGAGGTTGCTATTTCTGTTCTCCTCAACAATTTTGATGGATTCCTGTCTCACATTGAGGTCTTTCATCCATTTTGAGTCTATTTTTGTGTGTTGTGTAAGGAAATGGTCCAGTTTCATTTTTCTGCATGTGGCTATCTAATTTTCCCAACACCATTTGTTGAAGAGACTGTCTTTTTCCCATTGGACATTCTTTCCTGCTTTGTCAAAGATTAGTTGGCCATAGAGTTGAGGGTCCATTTCTGGGCTCTTTATTCTGTTCCATTGATCTATGTGTCTGTTTTTGTGCCAGTGCCATACCGTTTTGATGACAACAGCTTTGTAATAGAGCTTGAAGCTGGAACTGTTATACCACCAGCTTTGCTTTTTCTTTTCTTTTTCAACATTCCTCTGGGTCTTCGGGATCTTTTGTGGTTCCATACAAGTTTTAGGATTATTTGTTCCATTTCTGTGAAAAAAGTTGATGGTATTTTGATAGGGATTGCATTAAATGTGTTGATTGCTTTAGGTAGCATAGACATTTCACAATATTTGTTCTTCCAATCCATGAGCATGGAACATTTTTCCATTTCTTTGTGTCTTCCTCAATTTCTTTCTTGAGTATTCTATGGTTTTCTGAGTACAGATTCTTTGCCTCTTTGGTTAAATTTATTCTAGGTATCTTATGGTTTTGGGTGTAATTGTAAATGGGATCGAGTCCTTAATTTCTCTTTCTTCTGTCTTTTTTTTTTTTTTTTAATTTCTTTTCAGCGTAACAGTATTCATTGTTTTTGCACCACACCCAGTGCTCCATGTAATACGTGCCCTCCTTAATACCCACCACCTGGCTCCCCTAACCTCCCACCCCCTGCCCCTTCAAAACCGCTCAGGTTGTTTTTCAGGGTCCATAGTCTCTCATGGTTAACCTCTCCTCTTTCTTCTGTCTTGTTGTTGGTGTATAGAAATGCAACTAGTATTGATTTTATATCCTGTCACCTTAGTGAATTCCTGTGTGAATTCTAGCAGTTTGGGGGAGTATTTTTTGGGCTAACACAAAGTATTATATCATCTGCAAAGAGTGGGAGTTTGACTTCTTTGCTGATACAGATGCCTTTTATTTCTTTTTGTTGTCTGATTGCTGAAGCTAGGAGTTCTAGTACTATGTTGAATAGCAGGGATGATGGTGGACATCCCTGCCATGTTCCTGACCTTAGGGGAAAGGCTCTGTTTTTCCCCATTAAGAATGATATTCACTGTGGGTTTTTCATAGATGGCTTTTACGATATTGAGGTGTGTACCCTCTATCCCTACACTGTGACGAGTTTTGATCAAGAAAAGATGCTGTACTTTGTCAAATGCTTTTTTAGCATCTATTGAGAGTATCATATGGTTCTTCTTCTTTCCTTTATTAATGTGTATCACATTGATTGACTTGCGGATGTTGAACCAAACTTGCAGCCCAGGAAAAAAATCCCACTTGATTGTGGTGAATAATCCTTTTAATGTACTGTTGGATCCTATTGGCTAGTATTTTGGTGAGAATTTTTGCATCCATGTTGATCAGGGATATTGATCTTTAATTCTCCTTCTTGATGGGGTCTTTGGTTTTGGGATCAAGGTAATGCTGGCCTCATAAAATGAGTTTGGAAGTTTTCCTTCCATTTCTATTTTTTGGGAACAGTTTCAGGAGAATAGGTATTACTTCTTTAAATATTTGGTAGAAATGCCCTGGGAAGCCATCTGGCCCTGGGCTCTTGCTTGTTGGGAGATTTTTTATTACTGCTTCAATTACCTTGCTGGTTATGGTACTGTTCAGGTTTTCTATTTCTTCCTGGTTCAGTTTTGGTGAACTGAACCCAAAACTGGTTTAAACATCTCTAGGAATGCATCCATTTCTTCCAGATTGTCTAATTTGTTAGCATGTATTTATTCCTAATATGTTTTTATAATTGTTTGTGTTTCTTTGGTGTTGGTTGTGATCTCTCCTCTTTCATTCATGATTTTACTAATTTGGGTCTTTCTCTTTTCTTTTTGATAAGTTTGACTAGGGCTCTATCAATCTTATTAATTCTTTCAAAGAACCAGTTCCTACTTTTGTTGGTCTGTTCTACTGTTCTTTTGGTTTCTATTTCATTGATTTCTGCTCTGATCTTTATTATTTCTCTTCTCCTGCTGGGCTTTTACTTTATTTGCTGTTATTTCTCCAGTTCCTTTAGGTATAGGGTTATGTTGTATATTTGAGACCTTTGTTGTTTCTTGAGAAAGGCTTGTATTGCTATATACTTTCCTCATAGGACTGCCTTTGCATTTTATCCCAAAGATTTTGAACAGTTGTGTTTTCATTTTTATTTGCTTCCATGAATTTTTAAATTCTTCTTTAATTTCCTGGTTGACCCACCCATTTGTTCCTTAGTAAGATGCTCTTTAGCCTCCATGTATTTGAGTTCTTTCCAACTTTCCTCTTGTGATTGAGTTCCAGTTTCAAAGTATTGTGGTCTGAAAATATGCAGAGAATGATCCCAATCTTTTGGTATCAGTTGAGACCTGATCTGTGACCCAGGATGTGATCTATTCTGGAGAATGTTCCATGTGCACTAGAGAAGAATGTATATTCTGTTGCTTTGGGATAGAATGTTCTGAATATATCTGTGAAGTCCATCTGGTCCAGTGTGTCATTTAAAGCCCTTATTTCCCTGTTGATCTTTTGCATAGATGATCTGTCCATTTCAGTGAGTGGAGCGTTAAAGTCCCCTACTATTATTGTATTATTGTCAATGTGTTTCTTTGATTTTATTAATTGGTTTATATAATTGGCCTCTCCCATTTTAGGGGCAAAAATATTTAAAACTGCTAGATCTTCCTGTTGGACAGACCCTTTAAGAATGATATAGTGTCCTTCCTCATCTCTTATTATAGTCTTTGGTTTAAAATCTAATTTGTCTGATACAAGGATTACCACCCCAGCTTTCTTTTGATGTCCATTAGCATGGTAAATTGTTTTCCACCTCCTCACTTTCAATCTGAAGGTGTCTTTGGGTTTAATATGAATCTCTTGCAGACAGCGTATGGGTCTTGTTTTTTTATCCATTCTGATACCCTGTGTCTTTTGATTGGGGCATTTAGACCATTTACATTCAAGGTAACTATAGAAAGATATGAATTTAGTTCCATTGTATTGTCTGTAAGGTGACTGTTACTGTATATTGTCTCTGTTCCTTTCTGTTCTACTTTTAGGCTCTTTCTTTGTTTAGAGGACCCCTTTCAATATTTCTTGTAGGGCTGGCTTGGTGGTCACAGATTCTTTTAGTTTTTGTTTGTCCTGGAAGCTTTTTTTTCTTCTTAGCCTAGCTGGATATAGTACTCTTGGATGCATATTTTTCTCGTGTAGTGCCCTGAATATATCATGCCAGTCCTTTCTGGCCTGCCAGGTCTCTGTGGATAGGTCTACTGCCAATCTAATATTTCTACTGTTGTAGGTTATAGACCTCTTATCCCGAGCTGCTTTCAGGATTTCTTCTTTGTCTCTGAGACTTGTAAGGGGTGTAGACCTGTTTTTATTGATTTTTTTTTTTAAGGGGGTTCTCTGTGCCTCCTGGATTTTGACACCTGTTCCTTCCCCAAATTAGGGAAGTTTCCTTCCTTCCTTCCTTCCTTTTATTTTTTTTAAAGATTTTATTTATTTATTTGACAGATAGAGATCACAAGTAGGCAGAGAGGCAGGCAGAGAGAGAGAGGGAAGCAGACTCCCCGCTGAGCAGAGAGCCTGATACGGGGCTCAATCCCAGGACCCTGCGATCATGACCTGAGCCGAAGGCAGAGGCTTTAACCCACGGAGCCACCCAGGTGCCCCTAGGGAAGTTTTCTGATATAACTTGCTCCAATATACTTTCTGCCCCTCTCTCTCTTTCTTCCTCTTCTGGGATCCCTATTATTCTAATATTATTTCACATTGTGGTATCACTTATCTTTCAAATTCTCTCCTCATGATCCTGTAGTTGTTTATCTGTCTTTTTCTCAGCTTCTTTTTCTCCATCATTTGGTCTTCTATATCACTAATTCTCTCTTCTGCCTTATTTATCCTAGCAGTAAGTGCCTCCATTTTTTTATTGCACCTCTTTAGTAGTCTTTTTTTATTTCAATTTGGTTAGATTTTATTTCTCCAGAAAGGGAGTCTCTAGTATCTTCTATGCTTTTTTCAAGCCCAGCTAGTATCTTTATAGTCATCATTCTGAACCCTAGTTCTGACATCTAATGTCCATGTTAATTAGGTCCCTGGCAGTTGGTACTCCCTCTTGTTCTTTTTTTTGAGGTGAGTTTTTCCATTTTGTCATTTTGTCCAGAGAATAGATGAATGAGAGAACAAAATGTTAAAAGGGTAACAACGACCCCAGAAAAATATACAGTAAACAAATCAGAAGATACCCAAAACCAGGGAAAGGAAAGGAAAAGGGGGGAAAAAAAAGCATATGATCAGGCTGGTGAATAGAACAGAGCCACATACTAGATTTTGGGGTGTATTTTGGTCTTTTAGAAGAAACAGCCTCCCAAACTTTTAAAGAAAGAAAAACATATATACAAAAATAAGAGTAAATACAATGAAGGAATGGAATATGGGTGTAAAAATGAAACTTAAAAAAGGAAGTGATAGGATAAGTTGGTTGAAAAAAGAAGGACAAAAATTTAAAGAAAGAAAAGGGAGAGAATGTGATCGGGTGGGTGAATAGAACAAAGCTATACACCAGATTTAGGGTATATTTAATCCGTTAGAAGAAACTGCATCCCAAAATTTTGAAGAAAGAGAAACTTACATATACAAAAAATAAAGTTGAATACAATAAAAGGATAGAATATGACTGTAAAATGAAAATTTAAAAAATTTTTACAAAGGAATTGATAGGAAGTTGATTGAAAAAGGAAAGAAGAAAAGTTAAAAAAAGAAATAGAAAAAGAAAAATAAAATTTTAAAAATTAGCTTTGAAAGACTAAAGAATCATGGGGGAAAAAGCCATGAATTCTATGTGATGTATTGCCCTAGCACTGGAGTTTTGCAGTTCTCATTGATGGGTAAACTTGGTCTTGGGTGGATAGTCTTGCTGATCTTCTAGGGGAGGGCCTGTTGCAGTGATTCTCAAATATCTTTGCCTGAGATGGAATTGCACTCCCCTTGCCAGGGGCTAGGCTAAGTAATCTGCTCAGGTTTGCTCTTGGGAGCTTTTGTTCCCTGAAAGCTTTCTGTACAGTTTGGAGGATGGGAATGAATATGGTGGCCTCCCAATCTCCAGCCTGGAGGACCCAACAGCTCAGGAATCCCCTCCTCAGTCACCCTCAGAGAAAAGCAATCAATCACTCTTGTCTCTCTGGTCTCTGGCCGCACTCTATGCTCACCCAGCCTGTGACCGAACACTTCTCTCTAGCACACAGCTCCATTCAGTGCCTCCAAACCCAGCAGATTCCTGCAGCACGCTCCCGTGGCACTCCTCCGGCGGGGAGGAAGGAGAGTCTCCCCAGATCTGTCGCTTGATTCTCAAAGAGCAGTGAGCCAGCTGTGTCACAGATCATGGTTTATGGCAACCCTGAGCTGAGAGCTCACTCCTCAGCTCGGTCTTTGCAGCCGGCTTCCCCGCTCTGATACTTGGGACTCTGCCACACTCAAGCACCTTAGTCAGGCACCACAGACCCAAGGGTCCTGAGACCACACTGTTCCAGCAAGGGTTTCAAACCCCCCCCCCCCCTGCCACCACCACCACTTAGCCACTGGAGCAGACTTCTAAAAGTCCCAACTTTGTGCTCCAGTGCTCTATCAGTTGCCAGGAGCTGGCTGACAGAGGTTCCCTCCCTTCACCGTCTATCTTCCCAAATATCGCCTCAGATTCTCTGCTCTGCCCATCCTACCTTCCAGAAAGCGGTCATTTTTCTGTTCATAGAGTTGCTGCTATTCTTTTCTTTGATCTGTTGAGTTGGTGGGTGTTTAGAATGGTTTGATAACTATCTAGCTGAATTCCTGGGACCAGATGAAATTTATATCTCCTACTCTTCTACCATCTTGTTCTAGTCCCTGCCATTGCTTTATTTACAAACACCCCATTCCATAGGTAAGGAAAAGAAGACTCAGAGGTGGTGAATGATTTCCCCATGGTTCCAATTCTAGTCAATAGTGGAACCAGCATTCTAAGACCCCTCAGAACCCAGAGGTTTGTATTACCATCCGCCCTCACCACCTCCCTGAGAAGCAAGTTGGGTAGATTGTGGGATACAGGCTTGCAGAAGAATACTTTTATTTTCAGAAAGCTTGAAAAGAATTTCATTTAAAAATAAAAAGACTCAGGCACATACCAAGCCTTTGAGCGTGTAAACACTGCCTTGACCCAGCTGAGCTACTAGTAAAATTCAGAGGTCCCCTTGGGCCACACCTCCTTTCAGAAATTGGCACCGATATTCTCCTGCCTCGCACCTCAGTCAGGCCATAAATTCTTATTGAGCCCCTTTCCAATGGGCCAGGTGTGCTCAGAGGTGTAGGAATGCCACAGGAAGCTAAAGAGAGCCCCTGCTCTCAAGAAGCAGTATTTCTCATCGTGTGGACCTCCTCTGCTCTAGACTCTGCCTCATCTCCTTGCATTTTTCACAGTACACACTGCTTGTCTTCACCATATGAAGACACAGAGGCTCAGAAAGGCTGAAAACTTGTCAAACCTTTCGAAGCAAATAAGAAGATGACCTGACACTCAAACCTGGCTCTGTTTGACCCCAGAGCCTGTACTGTGAGCTAAAGATCTTCTGTTATGACACATTCCATTTAAAGAAACCATACCCTTTACATTTTTGTAGGGCCCAGCAGGAGAAAAACCAGTAGCTCATAGATTCAGGGGCCAAATACGTCACATTCTTTCTCACCTATGTTCATCTGAAGCCACTTTAAGGAAAAGACTTCATTGGCATCGACAGATGGGGAAGCAAAGATTCCAAATCATTAAGGAGTTGATTACATGACAAGGATGATGATGGCTCATATCAATTGGGCACAGACTATGAGAAATGCACTGTGCTAAGTGCTAGTTGTGTATGAAATCATTATACCATGTATGTGACTAATTCCAAGTCCCATGCCCTTCTTCCTGCCCCAGGATGCCGCTAACATTTTGACATCTGGGTTAACAGCAGCAAGCCCATGGGGTAGTGTTCCTCTCTGATGCAAATCTGAAAAGGCTGTGGGTGACCGTTGACCCGGACCCACAGGGTTTAGATAAGGATTTCCTCTCTTTGCCCTTTGACAACCTCTCTCCTCTTCCGGCCTCAGTGCTATTGTTTTAGCAGCATCTCCCTGTCCAAAGTGCCCAGCAGCCTTCAGGTCAGTGCCCTTGTCAGGGACAGATGGACACAGAGAGGCAGGGCTTCCCAGCTGGACAGGCCACTGGCAGCCAGGGTCCTGGGGAGCCATGGATGGGCCCAGGCCTGCAGTCGCAGTCATCCAAACAGCCCCCTGGATTAGGTTCTTTCAGCTTGGGGGAAAGGTCAGAATTTCAATCTTGTGTTTTCACACATCTTAAATGGATTTCAGAGCCACTGGCACTGCCCCATCCTCTCTCTAAACAGTGTGGTTAAGCTGCTGTAGGACTGCTAGAGGCTGCATTCCTCCCACATTGTGATGTGGTTTTTGGAAGTCATGCATGCAGTTAGCTAAACCAAACTAAGCTGTTTCATCAATGGGAGCAAACTCCAGAGAGAAACTGAATAGAAACAAGGCAAGTTTGCTTTCCACCCCTAATTCAAAAAGCCAGATAATTAAGTAGGCGGAGAAAGGAAGTATCCCTTCTGATTCCAAGAGCTGGCTCTCTCTGTCCATTTCCTTTCTTTATTAGGTGGTGATGGAGGTTGTGGTGTGTACGGGGGGAGTGGGGGTGGTGAGGGAAGTCCTAGAGAAAGCTCTATTACCCCAGACCTTCGGAGTAAGCCGTTTCTGTCCTATGGAGAATATAGTAACTGTTCTGCTTCCCTGTCCCCTCCACTCAGTTCTACGTGGCCCTCTGTAGAAGCTCCAAATCTCCATCTCTCTGCCAACTCATCCCCCACCTGCCACTTTGGATCCTGCCTCAAAGACAGGGTTCACCAGCATGAACCCAGTCCCCACCTGCATCTCCCACCTGTGGATGCACACGGAGAGCACGTTCCTTCCCTCCCCCCACCCCCAGGAAGAAAGAGTCCCTCTCCATCTGCAAACCCCATTCCTCTCCCATGGCCAGGATCCCCGCATGAGTCCGCTTGCCAGTTACCCTGCCTTCCCTCAGGATGATAAACGTGTCCAACTGTCTCCTATTCCAAGAAAATGTCTTTCCTCAACCCTGCCTCTGGAGCTACCCTCCTCCTCCTTGAGGCTTGCCTTCACCACTCTGCATCTTCGCACAGTCTACCCCCTTGTCACTGCCACACATCTCTGCCGCCATCACTGCCAGTTCTGGCTTCTGCTTCCCCTACCCCACACCCCTGTCAGGCACCACCAATGCCTACTCTTCAGACCAAGCGGACCTCCCCATCCCTTCCCTCTTCACATCGAAGCAGGACAGCAGGGGGATGGCCAAAGTGACCTCTTGAGGGGGAGTGCTGGTGCTGTGTTCTGATGTTTTTTCAGAGAGCCTAGAGTTTCAGACAAAGACATTTTTCATCTACCAAACTGCATATTTTTACTTATTTAAAAAAGCAATCTCAGGCTCCGAAAGAAAATGTAACATCGATGCCAAATCAGATGAGAAGTAACACTTGGTATCAACAGGAATATATTTGAATTTAAAAAGGCTAGCCGCATCTGACGGCAATGTGTCCCAGCTCCTCAAAGTCTGAGCAGGGGGTGGGGTGGAGCGGGGAAGTCTTCAGTAAGTGTTTGTTAAGGCAGGGTTCAGGTGATAAGTAGGGTGACGGTAGAGTCAGGGCAGGCATCACATCAGAAGTTACACTGAGGCTAGGCCTTAAAGGGCGGGTAATTTCGGGTAATAAAAGGAGTTCACTGAAGGCCGAGGGAACGGCATGTGCAGAGCGGGGTGTTGGAAAAGAACTGGCGTTTTCACGGAATAATGAGCACAATACCTCAAAGCATCTTAGTGTCTGTGACGGAGTGCTGTCCCCTATCACGTCCCTGGCCCTGAAATAGGGAGAGTGACAAGGAAAGAGCACGTCCTATAGTAATGTTGGTTAAACCCAGGGCTAAAGACCCTCCAAATGTGTGTGGGGAACCAATTTCTCGTATGCTTTCACTAAATCAAATGTGAGCTTTTAGAGAAAAGGCGTTCAGTCAAGGCCATCTTTCCCCAGGGTTACCAGTACTGACAGAGGTAGCTAGTGGTCTCGCAAGCCCCAGACCTCCTGTGCTGCTCATTTTTCCCACGTTGTCCCTCTGGCCTCACCATTCCGTGAGGTATCAGGAGAAGGTGCCATGTTGGTCATTTGTTGTTATGCAGTGACCACCACCAAATATTTGCTCAAAAATACCGGTTAAGGGCATAGGTGATGAGATCAGTATCTTGTGCTTTAAGAATAAAGGGTTTCTGTCCCCCCCTACTGTTTCCAAAGGAAACTTCTATTAAGTTCCTGGGGACATGGGTAGACAAAGGCTAGACCAGATATAGCCCTTGCAGCAAGACTAGAAGTGAGGTGTGCTACTTTCTGGGTGAGGCACAGAAGTAGATCACCCAAAGCTCTCAACAATAATCCCAGGATTCATGTGTTCAGATGGCAGTATCAGATGGAGGTGTACCTCTATGGTTCCAAGGAGTTGTCTTGTTGTAGCCCCTACCATGACTAACCTATCAGCAAATTCCACTTCATTTCCACAAAACAAAGTGGGAATATGGATAAGACAGCAACTCAGTAAAAACACTGTTCATTAAATATTTGATGGTGGCCATAAGAGCTGTTTTGCAATGGACAAGTTTTACATTGCTTTCTTTAGAAAAACATATAAGAAACTTCCCAACTTGTAGTTTTCGAAAAGGTTGAGTTTCTCTTGAGCATTTGGTAATAAATTTACTAGAAATGTGACTCTTGGATCTTTCATTGCCTTGCCTACCAGGAAGCTCTGAACCAAGTACATGGCTTATGCATGGTCTCTTGGGATGCATTTTTGCCAGTTCTCTACTATAATTACGTTGCTACTCCTCCTTTTTCCTTTAGGTTCTGACTTATCTAATTTCCCATTTTTTTTTTTTAAAGATTTTATTTATTTATTTGAGAGAGAGGCAGTGAGAGAGCATGAGCGAGGAGAAGGTCAGAAGGAGAAGCAGACTCCCCGTGGAGCTGGGAGCCCGATGCGGGACTCGATCCCGGGTCTCCGGGATCATGACCTGAGCCGAAGGCAGTCGTCCAACCAACTGAGCCACCCAGGCGTCCCTAATTTCCCATTTTTGTTTTATACGCTTGTCTTAAAAATTTTCCTCTGTCGAAGAGATAAAGTAGACAAAGAAGGGTGAGGACATTTTTAGAATGTGCTCTGGACAAAAGATCAATGAACCTTTCTTCTAACTCTGGTGAAGACAGACAGTATAAATCAGCTCTGAGTTTAACAGCTGGTGCTGATTTTAATTTACTCTTCCTCTAGTTTTCATGACCTATTAATTTTTCCTTTGTTTTTATAACAGGGTAGCTCAAAGAATATTTTAATGATAACAATTACCAGTGCAGGATGCACAGTAAGATAGTTTGTGGCAGGGGTTTTGTCTTGCTGTTGGCTTAAAATAATTCCCCATGGATTCAGGGTCCACAGATGACATTTAATCACTAGTACTTCCTCTTTCTAAACCTTCACACACCATTTTGATTTACATTTTTGATGGAAAACCTTGCTCTATAAAAATCCAATTGGTGATACATATCTGATGCAGTAATGTTAACTTTTAAAATCCCAGCTCACACCTCACTTTAATATGACCTTTGTTTTCCATACCTGTATAGGTTCAATGGCTTGAATTAGCTATCCTGTACATGCAGTGAACGGCAACGCTATGTTATTATTCTTACATTTCGTATCTGTGGTCATATCTGTAAATGATCTACAACAGATGCACATAGACACATGTGAAAAAAATTCTTTATTAATTTCTCACATTTCATTACAAAAATGTATGTTGCAAACAACTTGAATAACCTACTGTGTTTTTGTTGTTTTTAAAACCCTTGGCTTCAAGAACTCAGAATCTCCCTCTCTCCTATCAAGTATCAGGAAAGACTGATTATTGAAGTCAACAGGTTCTCATTTTGCTATTTATCTTCTTCTCTCAAGCTCTGAAAAAAAATGTCCTCTGTATAAATTAAACCAAAAAAAAAAATGTTGTAAATTCTATGTCATTACAGTCAACAGAATTATAATAATGCATCCAAAATGTGCGGCCACAAAATATCAGGTATGTTTGGAAAAAAAAAATGACATTCTAGCCCTGTTAAAAGGATAATGGTCCCATATTTTTATTAACAGGTTAGCAAAACAAAATCCAATGGATTACAATATTTACATGTTATTTGAAAAATAAAGTAGTGATAAAAGCATGTCACAATTATTTTCTTTTTTTTCCTTTTACTTTTTTTTCCTTTTTTTCTTTTTTTTTTCTTTTTTTTTTTGTTTTTTTTTGTTTTTGTTTTTGGTAACCATTACAAACACCCAATCCAGGTATGGAACTGTTTAATACATTTGAAATGAGGCCAATTAAAAACAAATATGGACACAAAATGTTATCTTTGTCTAGATCACACTTTCCCAATTTTCTGGTTTTCACATGATGGCCCCCATCCCTAAAAAAAAAAAAATTAAATTAAAACAAACACCCTACAAATAAAATTTCTTAACAGCAAGAAAATAAAAGAAGAACATGCTTTTCAAGTAAGCACTTATTCCACAAATGCAGTATCTTTCCATGGATTTTATTTGAAGCTGTGTGGGACACTGTCATCTCAGCAATTCCCTGTCCCTTTCTTCCCTCCCCCTCCCGCAACCCTTCCAAGTAAAACAAAAACAAAACAAAACATGAAAACCAAAGGACTCACACACACGCACACGAGCACACACGCATCAAAGCACACACGCACACAGGCTTCTCTATAACCTAGGCTTCAAGGAAAGTTCTTTTCTACTTTTTTGGAATGAAACCTTTTGTTCACAATCAGAACATATTATAAATGTAGACTTAGATTTAGTCTAAGCTGCTCCCTCCTGAAAAAGCTAATATGGGGAAACAGAGCAGCTGGCAGCTAGATTAAAAAAAAAAAAAAAAAAGTAGTTCTCCAGGCTCCTTGTAGGATATAAGTATTTCTTGTCCACTCTTACCAAAGGGATGGGATTCTAGCACATCCCCTTGTCCCATAAAATAAATGAAAAACTCTCCCCCTAACACAATGCAAACAAAAACAGAACACAGATTTTAAAATCACACACAAAAGCCAGCCCATTCTAAAAAATTATTTGTGTGAGACGGATAATGTGTTAATTTGACAAGCAACAAAAGGGTGAAGAGGACTTCCTCGTCTGGCCCACAAGCTGCATAGCTGTGCCAAAAAGTTTGGTTCTTTAGTTAAATTAAGGGGAAAAAAAGTTAACCTCTTTGTTATTTCCATGTTTGAAAATAAAAACATTCCTATTCACAAAAAAACTAAATCTCCCTTGCCCCCAAATTAAAACAATAACACGCACACAAAAAACAATTTATGTGAAAACTGAACTGTGCTGTGTTTGTAACACTCAAATTGATAGAAAATAAACATATGGCAAACAAAACTCCACAGTCACTGTAAAATTAGCTCACATGAATCTACCAAATTCTAAATTATAGTTGAACACTAATAAACAGCTTACCTGGAATAAAGGATGACAATTCACAAACAGTTATCTAATAATTAAAGTCTGTTTCTTTTTTTTGTTTTGTTTTTTACTAAAATAATTAAAAAAATCACAGTATTTTAAGAAATAAAACCCACATGGGGATTTTAAGCACAATTTGTGTTCCTTTCTTTAAAACTCTCTTTTTTTTTTCTCCATTCACCGTCTTGCCCAGCAGTTCTCTCTACATTTAACCACGACGACGACAGGTAGTACTGACAAATGCAGAGAATTCCCTTGGTTAAGTTTGAGGTACTAGGAAACAGGTGACTGTTTTATGCAAAGCAGTTTTTTGTTTTCTGTTTTTGATTTTTTTTTTTGTGGTTTTTTTTGTTTGTTTGTTTTTTCCCAAAGCGGCTGCAGTTAGGTCTTGAAAAAGCTTAAGGTATTAAAACTAGAAAAACGCACCAAAAGATGTGCGTCAAAAAGTTGTTCCCCTAAGAGAAGTCTTCTACTGTCATGGAGCTTCTGTTTCCACATCCTGTCCAAGACCGCCACAGAGCACACTGTGCACACGGGAGGTGCTTCCATATTCCACAACAAATGACACTTCCATGATGAAGATCCGGAAGAAAAGGTGTAGTGATGGAAAAGGAGCCACATATTCCAACCATTTAAATAACTTTAATTTACATACTCATTCACACAGGTACCAGTGCTTTGAAAATAGATTGTTCAGTCCTAAAAAGCAGCTTTGTTCTGTCTTCTTTTCTGTCCACCCCCCTTCTCAGCCCAAGCTGGCCCTCCCACTTTCTCATTCACGGTTCAAGTACGGTTTGATTAAGAATTTCACCAAACGCTTATTCATTTTTGGCCTCTGCATTCTCCAGGAGAGATTTGTCAGCAGCTACTACACAAATGGCTACTGTTTCACTCTTTAGGGAAAAGTCTATCCCGATTGCCTCGTCATCTTCCTTTTCCTCTATAGAGGGCATCTTAATACTGTCCTCCACACTCTCTTTCAGGTGGATTTCTTCTCTGCTCACCTGCTTGGTGTCATTCAAAGCCCTGGAAAAACATTGATGGGAGAGACAGGTGAGTATGCATTTTTTTCTAATTAAACCAAAAAAGTATCCTTATTTCCCTGCTCCTAAAAAGATCTTGGGGTTTCCTTTGCAAAAATGCCATAAATGTAGGACTAAACTGCCAGTGATTTATCTTTGCTACATGTTATGCTTAGGTCATGTCTTTCTGGCCTCTTATTAAAGATGTGAATCTACAAGTCTCCGTTATTATTCTATGTTTTAATTACACCATGTGTAATGTGGACACATTAACATAATTATTTTATGTTCCCTCATCTACTGGGTTGGTCACAGGTCACAAGTGGTAGTAGCAAGAACCGTTTTTTGCTCGAGCTCATCGGTGGAACTCACAAGCTTGGAGACTGGCCATATTTAATAAGACTAAATAAAAAGAGGAACTCAGGTGAAGATTTAATGGAACAGGTTCAGAAACAAATCATAGAAACAAAGAGCAAAAACCTGAAGATGGAACCCAGGTCTTGGGAAGTTTAGTTACCTTTTCTGAAGTTTAGATGCTTGGGGTTTCTGGGGCATTTTCTAACTCCTAGTACTAACTCCTAGGTTCTCTCTTTGTCTCATGGGCTAAGAGTGCCTTGTCTAGAGGACGATTTTATGTTCAGGGATCTGGTAAGTGTTTTATGGGTATGCTCCCACCTACCTGGGAGGCAGGCAGAAGCTGGCTCTGTCCCCGAGGCAGAGCACTGAAGGCACCAAGAGGTGCGAGGGCATGTTCAAGGCCACTCAGGGAATGAGTCATCACAGAGGCAGGAACAGAAGCCAGATCTTTTGACCCCGGTCCACGCTCTATCAGAGAATGTCACGCTAATGAAAGCTGAAGGGACACTGGCTGAAGAATAGCACTAAACTTCCACGCGAGGACTTGGGTGGGATTTGTCATTCATAAAGATGATTTTTCCTCATTTGACTTGTGTCTGGGTGACCGTTTAAAAAAATCAACAAAAAAGAACAAAACCCTAGTTCCTGACAGCTGCCTCTCCTCCCATGCCCAGAAGTGTGACACAGATGGAAGGGTCTATGGATTGTCAGGGGAACAACAACAACCACAACAAAAAACCAACCCCCCCCCCCCCGCCCCTGCCCCAAACCCCACAAACAGCAACAAGCACAACAAAACAAAAAGAACCTGCTCTCCCTGCCACTTCTCAC
Organism: Mellivora capensis; assembly: GCA_004024625.1. Classification (NCBI taxonomy): domain Eukaryota; kingdom Metazoa; phylum Chordata; class Mammalia; order Carnivora; family Mustelidae; genus Mellivora; species Mellivora capensis. The sequence goes on along the minus strand of PISX010002432.1, from coordinate 5,422 downwards.
TTCTCTGGGCAAGTGATGGCTTGGGATGGCTCAACTTACATGCCGTGTCTCAGCACATGCCTTTCCCACTCAGAGCCCTGTGAAAACGCCCGTCCGCAAAATTCACACGGAAAACGTTTCTCGGTGTTAATAGCAGCCCCACGGTCGGAAAAGCTCATCAGATCTGTTAGGAGAAAGCAGAATTGTTACCTGTGTGCTGTGGGAGGCGGCAGAAGAGGGAAGTCCACATTCATTAGGAAACCTCCTCTCCTACCTGCACTTGTAAAACCATCCATGAAGGCCATTTCCAGATTCCTTACTCTTTCTCCTCCCGGCTTCTCACCTAGAGGTGTTTCTTGGCTAGTTCTCAAGAACCACACCTGGTTCCCAGGCCCCCAGCCTCCCCATGCCTCCTCACGGCCCCAGCTGCTCCCATCACAAATAATCGGGGGTTTTCTGGCCCGAAGAACTCCCAATAGTGTCTCAGCAGGTTTGTCTGCTGCGTCTCTTCCTTCGGGGACGCCCTGTCAGTGGCTCCCAGGTTAGCGACTCTCCATTTCCTATCCCACACAGGTTTACGTTTGCTCGCTAAGAAGAACACAGACACACTGGACCAGCTTTCGCGTAGCAGACCCCAGAGTTTCGGCTGATCCCAGGTAAGGCCGGGAGGCTCACAGCTTGCGCTCACCTGTCACGGATGTCCTAATCCACACCTCACAGGGTGGCTACGGGCCCTGAATGAGAGCTGCAAGCGAAGAGCCTAGCGTGAATGGGAATTCTAGACAACAGGGAGGCTGGTGTGTGAAAACATGTCGTGAGCTGCTGAGGGACCCTGGCCGGCTGCTGGCATCTACCCCTCGGTCAGTGGTACTCATGAATGCGGGGGTATAGACATTTCTGGACAGGCCTGTTGTCAACATCAAATACTGACTGTTGTTTTGTTTTCTCCATGGCGCTAGGCACATGCTAGGGGACTGAAAAACGGCGGATTGGCCAGCTAATTGTTTACAGACCACTCCTCCTGGCAAACTCAAAGATGAGGGCTCACATGGCCTTTGTGTTCTCCTGAGTCCCAAACCCGTACGTCTTTCATTATACCACAGAAGGCCCATCTTCCCGAGGGGAATAAACGGCAGGACCGAGACAGGCCTGCAGCCACACTGCAAAGTGAAAGCAGGGTAGGGGACAGGGAAATGTCCATCATCTCTCCGTAGCTGATCGCTCTGTGCCTGTACATATAAGATGGTACAGGGGAGTGTCTCCTGGTTGAAATACTCCATCTAATAAGATCCTCAGGATGATAACAGGATAGGTGTCTCTGTGCTGCCTTAATCTTTAGCACAAAAAGCTATGTGAATGGGGCCAGTTTTAACAAAAGATGAAACATTTTCTCACAAATTAAGAAGATCACCACACAAGCCATTAAAAATAATTGCACAGACTATCTTCCTTGATTCTTTTCATTGGAAATGAGACAGCACCATCTGCTCTGCGCATTAATTCCTTAGCAGGGATTATCTTGGGCAAGAAATCAACAGAATGCCTCCCTGACTCCTCCCAACTGCATAATGAGAGGGGGTGGGGAGGATTCTGCTTGGGTTGATTTTGATTTCTTCATGCCTCGCTTCTTCTCTTTTCATTTCCCTCTGAGCTGCCTAGGCAGGACCTGCGGTTTGGCTGTGGTCAGCCTCCGGTTCCCGTGCTGGAGAGGGCGTGGGGAGTGGGGGAGCTACAAGGACGTGAGCCCCCTAAACCGAGTGTGCCTGATGAAAGTCTACACTGCCGATGAGGGGCATGCTCCTGGCACATTTGCTCCTTTACCCTTAGGAAACATGAAACCAGTCATCTATTCTTTCCAACGGCTCATGCTGTTTCACCCTCAAAGGAGGAGGCCAGTCATTACCTGTCACACATCAAATAGCTCTCCATTACTCCCGAGAGCTGTGCTAAAGCCACCTCCCGCTCTACTCCTAGAAGACAGACCGTCTGGCAAAAACACCCCGAGGCTACTGTGTGCCATTTCTTCTTGTTGGCAAGGATATACCTGGATGGTGGAAAACTGATTCAAAGGAGATGAGACAAAGGAGGCTGTTCTTTCAAGAATCACGAGGGGGCTGGGGGGTAGACTTGGAAAGCCCATTAGCATCAGTAGAAGTTACGTAAATCCCCGACCCTCAGAGAGGAATACATGCCCCGCCACCCCAAGACTTTTTCCCTACGTGGTTAGAGCTCACGAATGTGGATATTGCACTTTCCGGTGAGAAGCAATCAGACACCATGAAATTCTTTCCAGTCAAAAACTGAACTGGTCTGATGCCCCAATACCCGTGCGAAGGGCGCAGCCAAGCTAGGCAAGCAAGGGAATTTGCCTGCTGCCCCCATCCCTAACGGCCATCTATTTTTCTAATTTATGATGCTTTCATTTTGGAGGAATCACAGAGGAGGGGAGGACTAAAAGGGGTTCTTGCCTCTGCCGTGCTTATAACCTCTAAAATCGTATGTGCTCAGCTTCAGAGATTAAAAAAAGTCATAGCATCCAAAGAGGAATAATTTATTTCCTGGAGAGGAACAGCAGGGCACAGAGCATCATGAAGCAAAAGGAGCCTCTGTACCCTCTGTCAAAAGCGTCCTCTTCCAGAGAACTCTGGTAACAGTGCACCGACGTTAAAGAATTCATCACTGAGAACATATTTGTAAAATGTTAAAAAAAAAAAAAATAGGAACCATGCTTCCTTAGATCATAGCCATTTTCCTTGCAAGAAACGGATCACTATGGCCTCTCCTGATAAAAGTTGTGACTTGACAAGGGCAGTCAACCTAGAATGGTAGGCTGTGTTCTCCGTCAGTTCATTTTTCAGGCTGACCATGGGCACAAGGGCTTTGAAGAGCCAGCAGTCCCTGCTGTTGTCTTCATGGTGGTGGTGGGGGGGAGGATTTGAGGGGCCCAACTGGCCCCTCACATTGCAAACCTGTGGTCTCCTGCTATGGTGTCATGGTAGGAATGGAGTGGGAATGGGGCAGGTCAGGAAAAAGGACAGGGAGAAACTCTGAGGGAAATGGCCACCAACCAGGCTTTCTTAGGCCTGCAGACGGCGAAGCAAGGAGGAAAAACAAAGATACTCTGTAGAAGTATACCTCAGAGTGAGGCCCAAAGGGGATTCATGGTTAGGTTCCCTGCGATGAAGAACATTCCACTGCCCAAGTGGACTGGGGATATAGTGCAGAGATCTTGCCTTTGGAGCCAAAAGACCCAAATTCAGCTTCCAAGGTATGATGTTTTTTTCCTTTCCTTTGAGTGCTTAAATGTTCTGGGCCTTTATTTCCCCATTTGTAAAATGCTAATAATACCATGTACATTGCAGGTTATCATTTGTGCGGTGGACTTCCAGGAACTGGGCTGGTGTCTTGTACATGATCTCATCCAAGCATTCCACGACTCTAAGAGGTAGGTGTTGTTACTGTTTTAGATGATGAATGCACCCGGGATAAAACACTTTATCCAAAGTCATGGAGCTAGTTTAGTAGCATAACTGGGAGCCAGATCCTGGCGGCCAACTGCAGAACCATTTACATTATAGAAGATGAAAGAAAAAGGGTTCTATAAAACCTACCGACACTGGATCTGGCACATAAGCAAGCTCAATGCTGGTAACTAACATCATTCTTCTCGTATCTATGCTTATTTTTCACGTTTGTTACCCACGTGCTTTTGATGAATGCGCAATAACCAACCTAAGAGATCCCAAATCCATATTTTGATATGCACTGTCCCAGGATTTCCACAATGTGCTATGTTGAACAATACAGAACACCAACTCTAGACCATATAAATGTATGTCTACAGCTAAATATACTTTTGAAAGACTTTATTTTGAAAGTAATTATAGATTCAGAGGAAACTGGAAAACTAGTACAAAAATCCCACAAAACCTTTCCCTGTAAACACGTGGATGAATGAAAACTGTTGGCCTCTTTCTCCCTCTTCACAGGGCAAAAAGAGCAGCAAGGGGTTAAGGACCAGGCAGAGGGACTTCTAGAAAAGCCCAGGGCTCAAGTCTTTTGCAGGCTCCCCTGCCCCCCAGCTTCAATTTTATCCCCAGCAGCAGTAATATTACCTAAGTGCCCAATGGAAACTTCTTTCACATTCCCCACCAGCTTTACAGTGTTCCGTCTCACTGTCTGCCTGTCTTTACTGTGAAGATTCCCTAGACACCAGTTTTCCTTATTAAAAACAAATCATCCCCATATATTTTTTTTACAAACATACAGCTATAGTTAGAAAATGTCTGTTTGGGACGCCTGGGTGGCTCAGTTGGTTGAGCGGCTGCCTTCGGCTCAGGTCATGATCCCAGCGTCCTGGGATCGAGTCCCACATCGGGCTCCTTGCTCAGCAGGGAGCCTGCTTCTCCCTCTGCCTCTGCCTGCCACTCTGTCTGCCTGTGCTCGCTCTCTCTCTCTCTGACAAATAAATAAATTAAAAAAAAAAAAAAAGAAAATGTCTGTTTTCCTTGGAGTTCCTATAGCTGGTAATAGTTTATGAAGATGGCCCCTGACATGTTTCTTAAGTCAGTCTGTTCTGCTACTTAACTAAGAAGGATCATTCCTTCTGCTTCTCCTCCAACAACCTTCTGCCTCCCTTCTGTCTCACCATGGACGTGCTAGATGCCATCTGGGCCTCCAAGGGCAGGGCTGAGACTAACCTCTGTCATCAGCCTTGCTGCTCATTTCTTCTTCCTTGTCCTCGTCCTCACTGCTGGAGCTCTCCATCTTTTCCTTCATCTGTTCCAGCTGATCCAAGTTAACCCGTCCAACCAGCTCAAAATTACGGCTCACCTGAAAAAGGTCCAAATGAATAATAGAATCATGAGCCACAGACCAAACAGGGCTCTCCCTGGGGGACAGATTTTTCCACCACCACTTTCCCTTGACCGTGTTTTTGGAAGCAGGACTGAACACCACCAGTGCCCAAGAGGCTCTTTTCTTCCCTTGGGCTGTTCCAGGGGTGGATCTATCCTTCACCCTCTTGTTCCAACATTTTTAAAGGAACATTGGACCTTCCTTACCATATGCAGCAAAAAACATGAGCTCCAGTTGGCAGGAAATCAAAGTATCACAAAGCCTGGGGTACAGAGTAGGTGTCCAATAATGCTTTTTGAGTTGAATTCAAAGGTGTAACTTTTGTAAACTACCAAATTTCAAATGCCTCTGGAGGTGAAGAGGCTCTGTAAGTATCCTGAAAACTATGATGACAGTCACAACCTTCTCCATGATCTTATCAGCCTGGAGGCTGTGGGGCTGTGGTGCCCCAGCTTAGGCCAGATGACAACCACCGGACCCCTAACTCCATATATGGAAGACAACACTGTTACTGTGAGTATTATTGTTTTTGAAGCTGACCATAACCTATTGATTAAGGCTGGGATTACTTGAAAAAAAAAAAAAA